>JADBJO010007195.1:48447-68447 GCA_016801955.1 Conus betulinus
ATTAAATACAATAATGTTTTAACTCTAGTACAAGTTCCTTAGTTCTTGAGTTTTGTTTTTGATAGAATAATTTTTGATAGCATAAAGACCAATTAATTTTTTGACTAGCATAAATGATCATTTTGAGGGCTTGTTAAGGACTTCGTTGGTTTTCGTTCTTGTCTTTTCTCTTTCCACACCGTTCGTGTTTTTCTCCATTGATATATGATTTTTGTTTTTCATGTTTTTGTTTGGTAAAGTCTGTGTAGGGCAGGATTTTTTAAAACAAATGTTAAGGGTTTTATTCTTTAAACCCTCAATAAGATAAGTTTGAACTTGATGTGACTTGACTTCACACACACACAACACACACACCCACGCACACACACACCACACACACACCACACATCTGCATTATTACCATCACCTTAATCGTTGTCATCATCCATCACCATCATCATCCTCCTTCTTCTTCTTTCTTCTTCTTTGTCCTTCTTCTTTTCTTCTTCTTCTTCTTCTCTCTACGTCCCCTCCTTTCTCTTCCACTTTTCGTTCTCCCTTTTTCTTCTTCCTTCTGCTTGTTTCCTTCTTACTGTACATTCGTTCTCCCTTTGTTTTTCAATTACGAGACAATGCATAACGGTGGGGGTCGATGTATTTGTTTCCCAGCTAAACGAGACAGAGACCGGCACGGAAAATGTATGAGGAATGCAAAGCTTCTGAGGTGTGAGTTCAATTCTTTTCGTGATCTTTTGTACACAATTACAAATATTTTTTAAATGGTGTGTACCGTCTTTAGTTTTAGTTTGTAGTGAATAAACAAATCAGGGAGTTGCTGAAATCAAATGTTGCGTGCCTGAGGCCTGCTCGCGCGGCTTTGTGTGTGTGTGGGGTTGTGTGTGTGTGTGTGTGGCGGGTGTGTGCGTGTGCGGTGTGTTGGCGTGCGTGCGCGTGCGTGCGGTGGCGTGTGTGTAAAATGATTGTGTATGAGAAAGAGGTCAACCGCGGGTAGATTTTAAATAACTTGTTCTTAAAGAATACCGATGACGATTTTAGTTATATCAGTTAACAAAAGTTTCCTTAAGAGAAGGAAATCCATAACTGCAAAAGAAGGATCAGTTGTCAACAGAAAGAATCAAAGATATAAACAACGTGATAAAAACAAAAATGCGTATTATAATTAGAACTATATGAAATGAAATTAGCTTGGGTAGCAACTAAAAAATCTATGGCGATGATCCAGTTATGTTCTATGCTTCCGTTTATTATTCAAAATTACAAAATCTCCTTCCTCTGCCATTTCCAGCATAGTTTAAAAGAAAAAAAAAAAAAAAATCGTTTCATATATACTAAAACAATATTATAGATAGAGATAGATAGATAGATAGATAGATAGATAGATAGATAGATAGATAGATAGATAGATAGAAACCAATGCGCAATGTGAAACAAGATGACGAAACCTAAATAAAAGGCGAAAGCTTTAAAAACAAAACAAACAAACAAACAAAAACATGAAGAGTGTGGTGGTTGGTGTGCCTGCGTTATTTTGTGATATATATTATATATATATATATATATATATATATATATATATATATAATATATGTATGTAATGTATGTATGTATGTATGTATATACACACACGCACACACACACCACACAACACACATATTTGATTTATAAATGCCTTTGAATTTAAAAAAAAAAAAAAAAAATCAGGGGATACCCATATTTCACAGACAGAAGATGTCAACGTAAAAAGTCAGTAACTGGCAATAACTGGACGTCACGTACTGAAGAGGTCTATAACCGAAACGTTGAAGATTGTGTGTGTGTGTGTACTGTGTGTGTGTGGTGTGTGTGTGTGTGTGTGTGTGTGTGTTGTTGTGTGTGTGTTCTTTTTCTTATTACATAGTCCTCCGAGCATCGCCAAGATATTCTGTACTGCTCCCATGTGTTTGCATCATCATCAATCATCATCATCATCATGGTAATTGTTTATTGTTAGTTAGTAGTTAGTAGCAGCCAGCAGCAGCAGCAGCGTATTAGTAAGTAGTAAGTAGCAGTTACAGCATGATATATTAATATTAATTATTATTATTATCATTATTATTTATTATTAATTATTATCAAGATTGTTATTCAACTATGATATTGTTACTATCATATCATCATCTCATGCATCATCATCATATTATATTATATTTATTATAGATTGTTGTTGTTGTTGTTTGTTGTTTCTTTTTTTTTTTTTTATCAGGATCATCACAACATGGATCAATCAAAAATCGCGTTATTAATTTTGTTATGTTTTTTATTAATTATTATTATTATTAACATTAGCATTATGATTATCACATTATTTATTATATATTATTATTAACATGGTGATATGTTATCATTCATCATTATGATTTGAAGAAAATGAATCTTCTATTTGGCTGAAAATCTATTTCACGGCACCATAAAAAAAGAAAGGGGAGCGGGGAAGGCACGCACGAACGTCCTGTTCGGCTCTGTGTTTAAAAGCTGTTTCCCCTGACCGACAACCAACCAGGTGTTGAATTTTGTCATGACCCTGTAGAGCTCGTCATAATCTCGTCCTCTCACTCGGGTCTCGGAAAGGCTACCTCGCTCCTCAACTCGCGAAAAGGGAGGGGTTCGAAAATCGTCTGGCTGAGTCGAGCTGGTCCGAATCGATCGATCTGGTCTCTCAATGTGACGACTTTAGAAATCACGTCTTGGAAAAAGCCATGAATTCGTCTGAAGATATGAATATTAGAAATAGCCCAATCGAAATATACATGTGGATTGATGAACTCTAGCCCTCACCAGAAATCCCATCAATTATTACAAATAAATGTGAATTAGAGTCTATGATAACTTTGTCAGTAGCTTATGTTGAGGGCTGTCGGAGCTGTAGCTTGTTGGTTTCGAGTTATTTGTAGACAAGGAAAGCAGCGAACATACAATGACTGGTTTGAATAATGAGGCGCCGGACCGAAGTGGGAAGAAAGAACAGGCAGTTGTCATGTTGAAAGGTATTTAAATAAAAGAGATTCAGAGACTGGACAAAACAGCCAAGAATAAAAGTAAGAAAAGTAAAAATACAAGAGAAGAAATACGCTGTATCCCCTAAAGAGTAGCGGTTTATTGTGACAAGAGTCTATGTTACGCTTACATGGTTTAAATAAATAACTGGAGTGGTTTAAAGGAGGACACAGGTTAAAGGAAAGAAACTAAGAAATTTCAGCAAATGATTCTAAAATGTTACTGGTCCAGTCAGTGATAAGATCTGAAAATAAAAAGACTTTTTGTGTATAACGAAATCTCAGTACAACAGTTGGCATGATGACACTTGTGAGGGCGCTTTTTTGTTCGTAGATTGTGATAATTAAAAAAATTAAGAAAAAAAAAAAGGGGCCGGTGCGGTAGAAGGCAAGGGTGAATCCGAGCCGATACATTTAATCAACGTATATCCAGTGAAGAAGTCGTTGCTCTGGTATAAAACCATTTGAAATTAGGAAATAGCGGCAGAATCAAATAAATCATAGCAGAAATGTTTGAAGAATGCAAACACACCTGTAATCGATTTACCTTGTTCATTTATTCGCCCAACTTTTGATAATGGTACCTTTCCATCACACTGGGCTAAATCTATTATTACACAAACACACCATTTATAAAAAAACAGAAGACGCGTGGAACAATTTCCGACAACTGTCATGGAGTATCACCTACCAGAATTTAAGCAAAATCTACACTTACATGCTAAATAAAGATTAATTGAATGGGCGAACAACTGAAATACAAAATAATAGCGACAAGAAAAACAAGGAGTTTTTTAGAACCCGACAGTTACCCCAGCCAGTCACCGTTTGAGCAGTAGGCAAACCTAATGATACGAGGACCGCTTTTGGAAATGAAAACAAATGTTAAAAAAAAAAAAAACCATTAATAATAAAAAAGTGGGCTCATACAAGTTGAAAAGGACGAAGTCCTTTCAGAACAGGGCCAGGGCAGGGGGTATTTTGGAATAGTGTGGATGACCCCAGGAATTAGGCAGATTAAGAAAAAAAAAAAAAAAAAAAAAAAAAAAAAAAAAAAAAAAAAAGGATTAATAAAAAGTTCATTGCGGCGGAATTTAAAGACGTACTTATTATTTGTTCTTTTAAAACAAGAATTGGCACTCAGATATAGAAAGTAAAAGAAAAAAACATCGCTGGTTTTTCTGATTTAAAGATGTGTTTTCATTCTGAAAAGTTTTCTCAATGTCATAACAGAGCTAAAATGGCACAGAATAAATTACGCAAGATTTAGGTTGGGAAGTTTAACGGTTTTACTGCGAACAAAAGATGGTGTTGAGTGTGAAACATCCACAGAATCTCCTTGTCCTGCATGTAGACACATTACAGACGACAAAGAACACTTTTTGTTCCACTGTACTGCCTATTTTGAAGTGCGGACAAATTGTTCATTTTTCCACTTAGATTATGGCGAAAAGACAAAATGACGCTGACTGTTCGTGTTTACCATCAGATGATTGAGAGGGATACGATGTAATTAAAAAATGGAGCTTTGCGATGAACCTTGTTCAATGAGTTTGCGAAATTTCATCAGACAAAGGCATTGAAAATTTAGACCTGATGAAAGGATAATGAAATTCAAAGTAATGCAATATACGAGATAGCCTGAATGGATAATATGGTATGGCATTCATGTGGAAGTAAGAGGACGAGATCAGTAAGATACAATGTCCATCATTGAAATGAATGGGATGGTCGAGTTAGTCTACGACTTTTTTTTAACACCGACCACATTAATCGTGTGCCTGTTAGTGGGGACATAATGGGACATAGGACATGCCACGAAATTATTTCGGGTTTTTGTTAACACTTTGACTTGATACACAGAGGAAATATGTGTATGTGTAAGATTACCTATTTGCTGGAGAGGAAGAAGGAAAGGGTTGTTCTCTTACCCTTCCCCCTTGACAAAAGAAACTTGCTATTGGTAATGACAATAAAATATCAAAAGTAATAAATGTTCTCTCTCTCTAATACACACACACACACACACACACACAACACACACAACACACACACATATGGAGTATTGGTGTATAATATAGATATATATGGGGTATATATATATATATATATATATATACTAGCTTTACCCGCGTTGATGTAGCTGGTACCCGCTCCCGCCCCGTTCTCCCGTCTCTGTTCATCATAAAGCAGCCCAGCAATGTTGTCTTTTTTAAGCGGGACACCAGCAAGCGGTCCAAGCAAAGCCACGTGATTTGTCAAAGGGCCGCGGCCACCATGGACAGTGGACTGGCAGCCCAGGAAGGATGGCAGGAGGGCACAGCAGGCGCTGTTTGCTTTGTGCTAAGATGTTTACTTCAATAGCGGCTGCTGGAAAGCAAGTGGATAGACCACATTTCTTTCTTGTATTTTCCTTCTTCTGGAGCGTGTCTTCTTTTGCTCCATTGTGATACGTCATTGTTAGTAATTACGTCATTGATTTGTTTTTTCCAAGACAAATCATTTGTGTGTGTGACAACGTCACTTTCAGCGTGAATCCATGGCTGCAAGGCGCTCCTGTGTCCGTTTCCTCTTCAGTCTCACTGTGTAGCTTGCAGCCCGCCTTTTTGTCTTTCTGCCCCCGTTGTCCCGCTCCCGTCAGTCATCATCCCGCTCCCATTCTCTACCCCCTTCCCGCACCTACTGTCCCTTCGTGCCGTGTATTATGTGAAAAAAAAAGCGGTTGTGCAATGTCACATGTGGGACAACTTCATTAGGGTGAAATCCCTGTTGGGCCCCCAAGGGTAGAAAAGCTTGTGTGTGTGAGAACTTCATTCAAGCGGTGAGATCCCTGTTGGCGCAAGGGTAGAGAAAGGGACACGCATAACGATAAGGCGGCACGGGTTAGAAACTGTTTATTTATTTATTTATTTATTTATTTATTTATTTAAAAATACCCCCGGTATTTGATTTTTGAAAAATCGGGCCCCATCAAGACCTCTCTTACCGGTTTTAATGCAAGTGAAGATGCATGCCCAAATATGGTGAAGATCCATTTCCAGCGGTTTTAGGCACGGGTGGAGGAAACAAACATACATTCAGACAGAGCAGCACGAATTGCTCTTTCATTTTAGTAGTAGATATTTCTTTCTTTCTTTATTGATTTATTTTATAAATGGGTGTGTGTGCGGTGTGTGTTGTGTGAGGGTGTGTGTTGGGTGTTATGTGTGGTGTGTGTGTATTAGTTGCGTGTGCGTTGTGGTTTGCGCGATTTGATTTGACGAGTACGTGCTGCGTGCGTGTTTTTTGCGTGTGCGGGTGCGAGTGCTGCGCGCACGGCGAGCGCGCGCGCGAAGGGCGCGCGCGCGTGGGTGTGTTGTATGTGTGGTTCGTGTGTGCGTGAGGTGTGTGTTCTTGTGTCTTTTCCTCACAATGTTCGCTGCCTGCATGCAGTAGTAGCGCTCTGTAGATGTCCAAACTGCTAGGCCATGATAGGCAAAGGCAAAAGAGTTGGACGCGAAATTTATTTGACCCAAACTCCTGGAAAAGTATGTGCCCTACGGACCACCGGGACGATTGAGAAACATCACCTTCTGTGCTCCAGGGACCAAACTATAGCGAGTCGTGAGAAGTGTAGTGTGAGTGGCTTCTTTACATTATCTTTGGGTTTTTTGGTTTTTTTTATATATTATTGTATATATAATATATATGATATATATATATATTATATATATTTTCATTGTAATTTAGTCCCTTGCGGATTCATTCCAAGAACTGGCCCTCAGCACTTGTGTCTTAAGAGGTTATCTTTTTTATATTTTCTACTTTTCACAAAGAAAATGTAGCTTGTTTGCTCTTTCATGATTTTCTTTTGCTTCTTTAGTGGCACCTTTAGTTAGTTTTTTAAAAAAACTCAACAAACATACTAGGGTATTGCACACAGCCTTTTTCTGGTATAGCATTCTTCTTTAAAACCGAAAAGGCAGAGGAGTCAATTACCACTTGGTTTCGAAAATATCGGTATCTGACCAGGAGTTATGTTAGTGAGCTTTCTCCCATTGGAGATGGTCTCCCTCTTTGGAGACTATAAGCTTGCTGAAGCGTTCATTTTGAGAAGCACTTATCGATCCCCATTCACCCACTTCAAGCACACATATGGTCAGTAAGACAGAAATCATCTACACTGCAGAATATGAAGGCTATCACCCCCTATTTCTACAATCTGAAGAAATAGAAGCAAGCTTTGTTATAATTCAATATTTCTTGCAAGTCCATTGCCAACAACCTAGCTGCTCTGTAAAGTTGCTGGAATGGTGCTCGGTATTTATCATTGGAACACAAACATTATGGACTCTCCAATTTAAAAAAACTTGCATCATCAAGGTCCACTCCCACAGGGGCGACCCAAACCTGTTACAGTATACAATGCGGTTCCTGAAAGAGCCAAGTAATAATCTCAATTCACAGCGTGTGATCATTTGTGTTGTTGTGGAAAGGTATCAGTAGAGTTGCTCCAGTCTCTAGGGGAGTGGAGTCTGCCGCACTGCTTGGTTCACTCGTAATGGTTTTCAGGATTATTCCCAATATTTGGTACGTTGATGTTTCTTTGCGTTCGTTAGTCTGGTATCGCGGCCAGTCATCTCTTGATGATCAGCTTCTCAAAGAGACTGTGGTGTAGTGGGCCTTTACTTTTTTTATTTAAAAAAAAAAAAATTTTCTTTAGGTTGATGCTTCACCCCCCCCCCCACCCCACCGAATGCGTCTTTTTCTTTAAATCAGATCGGGCCAACACTTTAAATATAACTCAAGTCTTACTGTGCCCTTGCCCCTGTGTTGTTGCTCTCTCATTTCCTTTAACCACAGCTTATCCTGGTTAAATTACAGGAGATATGCGTCTCTCATGGGGGTCATGTTGGATGCTTCAATTGCCAGGCAAAGGTTTACCATTCCACTATCCACTTTCTGAAAGGCAGGTCTTTGGAGTCACGGGTCGCGAGTCAGTCAGTCAGTCAGTAGCATGGCTTGTGGAGTTCTGAAAAATGGTCGGGGATGAGGTATGGAGTGCTTGTGTCCACTGCTTTTACCCCATTGTGGACTTGAATTTTTTTTTTTTTTTCCACTGTGGTGAAATTGTCTTCATGCAGTTTTGGCGATTTGTTTCCACTGTGAATTCCCAGCCTGACTTACCTTGGTGAGAAAACCGACCAGTTATGTATAATAATCTCTCTCGTCGTTGTTCCTACCTTCAATCTGAATAATCTAGGATCATTTGCGTCGTTTTGGCCTTCTGGCCATCATCACCAGTCTATTCCAATCTCTGGGGGTCGGGGACAGTGGTGTCGCAGAGGTAATTTTGAATTGGTCTGGAAGCTTGCCCATTCCTTCGTTATCTTGAGTTCTGCGCTACTTTCATTACAAAGCATATTGTCTTCTGCTTGTCCCACTTTGAATTTTCCATTTCCAAGGGCGAGTTGGCTTTGTTTCCTTTTTTTTTTTGTCCAAACCAGCAGTGACGCCACTGGCCCGAAAACGAAAACTATTCAATGTTCTAGTCCTCAGTTCGCCCTGTCAGTCCACCAACTTTGTGCCTGTTACTGAAATGCGAGCCCCCTGCCAACGTGGTACGTTGAGTAACACATATCGCGACTCACCCCCCGAAACACTAATCCTGGGGAGGCACCATCAGAGCCATGTCCAGTTAAGTGTCTTTCATCCAACAACCCAAGGGGAATTCATTTTCAACGCATGAGAAGCCAGAGCCAAAAACCCATGTCTCCGTAAATTGCTGTTTGGCAAACCCCCTCCCTCCTCAACTCCCGAAAAGAAAATCCATGGAAGACAAGGGTCATATCTCGCCTGGGGCCCCCACAATGCCTGACATGGCTCAGGCTCCTACAATCTGACGTTTTTTTTCTTTGGCCATATTTCAACTCCTTGCCCCCACGTTTTCCTTTTCCCCCCAGCTCGCCTCTGTAACCTTTCTCTCTACACAAACACCCCCACTCCCCCGCGCTTTCCCCCATCATCTTTTGCATTCCAACCCCCATGAACACTATACATTATCTATTAATTATAACACGTAGTACGAGTAGGATTATAGATTATCAATATATACAATCAAATCACCATCGTCACCATCAATGTATGCATGCTCAGTAGACATCATCGCATGTGGACCAATCCACATATGCAACCTTTTTTTATGAGAGTTTACATCTCACCACCCCCCCCCCCCACCCACCCACCCCCATCCCAACACACACCCCCTCACTTCCCACTTTTTGTTTGTGTTTGTTTTTCCCCATAGAACACCTTCAAGTGCCCCTTTAGTTTTTGCCTTTGCCTTTTCACCCCTCCTAAAGACCACTCCAATTTTTTCCTTTTCCATCACACACACACCAGCACACACACACACCACACCACACCACACACCAACACACACACACGCACGCATGCACGCACGCACGCGCGCGCGCGCGTATATTGTTTTGGCCGTTTACATCTGTTCTCATAAGAATCTGTCTGACTAAACGTATTCTTTATTTTCATTTAATGTCGCTCTGTTCCTGAAGACAGTCTATGAAACGAGACGGTCAAGATTTTGTTTTTTCCACGTCTTCTGATCATGCCTCAAAGGAATCGTTTGTATAGTTGACAGAAGGATCGCCAGTCAAAAACTCCATTTCTATTTGTTCTTACACCCGATGAGTTCCCAGTGTACAAACGACTGAACGGTTTTGATTGCCCCATAAAAAAGACATTCTTAGTGGTAATGAATCAGAAGCAGCCGCCCTACACAGTGCCTCGTGTCAGGGAAGGGCAATGGATGTCCCATGTATTGTAGGGAACGCCTGCACTGTATAAGTCCCGTCGTCCTGGTGTTGCCCCTAGGGCCTGAAACTGCTACAGTGCGAGTCTATTTGACCCCACCAGCCATTCATCCCCTCGGTATTGTAAAAAGCCTTGGGATTGGGGGGAGGTCGACTCCAAGAAAGGGATGTGACAGCAAGGACCTGATAGCGAAAGTATGCATCCTTTGCATCGTTGTTTGTGTGCGTATTTGAATCACCTCAAAGTGGCCAAATATAGACTACAAAAAAAAGCCAAAAACTTAGTTGTCATACATGTCTCCCATTGTTGTGTCGTTTTCCACAAACCAGTCTATCTGAGGTAGCTGATTTCATCACAGGTCTAGAATTAACACATCTGATCGATAAGCTGAGAATGTGGCTGCAATGCCTCCTCACGATCTCTAGGCAGGTCAACAGAATCAATCAACAAGACTACAACAAAGACGAATAGAGAAGAAAAAAAGGAGGCAAGATATGACCCCTGCGCTCTGCACAGTTTTCGGACAACGTTGTGAACGAGAGAGAATTGTATGTTTTGAGAAAACAGCTACATGTGGCGCATACTGCCATGCTACCAAAGTAAAATCGGTTACGAAAAAGCTGTTCGTGTTTGAAATACAGTTTACCTTTCTAGTTTAATGATGTATGCAATTATCACAGAAACATTTCCCACCAAACGTACAGGTAAACAGTTCAGTTCAGTTCAGAGGTTTGTTTAATGTCTTTTCATCGCCAGATGATATTAGACCATTGTTTTAAAATAAAACAAAACTAAACAAAACAAAAAATACCTTTTACACTCACTCAACTTATTTAGTTCTTTCAAAAACCCACATCTGATATATGCATATTTACATAAGTGAAATACCCTAATGGTACACAAAGTTGCGATTGGTATAACAATTTTGCAACCTGTGACTGCGAAATAACCATGGCAATTTCAGCAACATATGAACCATATAAGACAGTATTGACATTATCAAAGTTATTCATGTTCAATAACCTTCCTCCTGATAGAGAGAGGTCAACACTGAGGATTCAAACAAAAGATAAACGTACGGAAATGTTTTCTCCGCAGACACAAGTAATACCATGAGAATATTTAGTGTTCCGGTATTCAGCCTTAATCTATGAATTAATCTAACAATGTGTGCCTAGGGCACGATGGTAAAGTGTCCACTTCTTTATTAAAATTCTGCTTATGTGTGTACTTTTCCATAATTTGGATTAATTCACAAGAGGGACAAATCTAAGGATTTTTGGTTAATTTTCAGCATTTCTATTTGCTCCTTCTTTTGCAAGACTGTATGCTATTTCATTCCACTTTATACCACAGTGAGATGGGACCCAACAAAAATCAATTCTTTATACCTAGAGTTATGAAAACAATGCAATGCATGCTTTATTTCAAAAAGCAATTCTTTTCTAGCTTTGCAGTCCCAACGCTCTAGTGATTGTAAAACAGATTTTGGAATCAACACACAGTAGGATTTTATAAAGCAATTGGTGTATCATATATGTACATCAAAGCCTTCAGTATTGCATATAATTCTGAGGTATAAATTGAAAACCCCTTTCCTAAATGATATGATTTCCTGACATCTAAAGTTGGTATTATAAAGCCAGAACCACTCTCAGAGGATTCCATTACCGGCCCATCTGTAAACACTTTTAAATGATTTGGATAACTGTTTTCTAAATGTTCCCGAACTTCAGTTGTTAAGATATTTACATTATCACTTTTCTTTGACATAGTGTATTTTATCATCAAAAGAAGCATTTAGGTGCTCCCAAGGAGGCATTGGAGGTACCGCAGGAAATTTTGGTATAGCAGTGATATAAATATTACAGTGTGACATTAAGGCAGGTGGAGACAAGTGCTTCTCTGGGTCCTCCCCAGCACCTTCGGGTGTTTCTTTTTCTTCTTTGCCTTAACTAGGCTGATTCTGGAGAAAAGGTCCAGTGACGGTGAGGAAAGACCACTGACCACAGGGGAAGTCCTGTTGACAGTGGGTTCATCTGTCCGTGGGCAGGGGTGGTTGGGTCTGTGGGGTGTGCTCGACAGCTGGAGGGTGGTGTTTTTCGCCGGTGGGCTCTGCAGTCATGAAATACGGGCTGGTACACCCATGGGGATGCTACTTTTAGGCTGTTATGAGTTGCATCCTGTAGTCTGATTTACCTCTGTTCTGGAGCAGTTATGTCCCTTGATATCTTAATGGAGTGTCCTGCGCGTGCCTGTACCCATCGTCAACACAGCGCAGGCCTCCAAGGGTGGTACAGGACTGCTCAAAAGGCAGGTGGAGACAGTGCTTTTTTCGAACTCTTAGGAAATCTTTACTGGAATCCATCAGTATTTTTTCAGTAACGTACAAGTAAAGTCATCGTGTATCATTAGTTATTGGAGTGAAATACACACACACACACACACCACACACACACACACACACACACACACCACACACACACACACACACACACAAGCAGATGATTCGTAGAATTTTCACCCCCACAAACACAAATAATATCTTTACAAAATTTTGTTTTGAGAGCATTTAGACGAATCTTAAACATCAAAGACGTAATTGATCTGGATTTGATTTGACTTAAACTCTTAATAATTCATATCCGAATGCAGTGTCACAAGTTTTTTACACAATTGTGTGAATATTGAATATCTAAGGTCTTCAACTTGTCAACAAAATTATCCTTTGCTAACTTGTCAAAGTATTTATAATATCCATGTAGATCTAGCTTAACATTAAGTTTAATTGTCCCTGTAGCATTGCGTGCTGCACTCTTAGCTGCTTGATCTACCTGTTCATTAGAGGGAATTCCACAGTGAGATGGAATCCAATAAAAAGTAACACTGATATCTTTGCTTGCTAAGTGATGTATTAAGTGCTTGATTTCCTGTGTCATTTTCAACCCGTGCCTTGGTATTTGACCTTTGATGGCATATAATACTGATTTTGAATCCACACAAAATATATAATGTTTTGCCTGCATTTAAAGGTAACTCTTTAATGTGATGTAACGCCATTAAAATGGCTATTAATTCAGCAGTGAAAATGGAATAATGTCTACCAATACTATAACGTTTTAATGTTTTCAAGGAAGGAATAAAAAAAAAATGCTGATCCTGCACTGCCATTTTCTATTACAGACCCGTCTGTGTAAATCTGGATATATCAGTATACTTGTTTTCAATGCTTATGTTTACTACATTTTTTCAAGATATTTAGGTCTTCAGTTTAACGTCTATACACATTATGTGATATTAGACGAACCTAATCTATAAGAATAACATTAACAGCAACAGCAAAAAATGGATAACTAACTATAAAACATCGAAGAATAACCGGTCATAACAAGGACGTTACTAAAAACACACAGTTCCCATTTTACAAAACAGAAAAAATAGGACTTTGATGCAATGAAACAGCAATTTTACACATTAGTGATAAATCGGTTACAACTGTATCCATAGAACAATTAGGCAGAGGTGGTAGATGAGGTTTTAACTGCTTGCAGTGGAAAAGTATGTGGGAATTAGTTATCATTTCACCACAAAGGCACGTTATATTTTTGCAAAACTTTGTCTTAAAAGCATTTAGTTTGATCTTATATATTAGCGAAATTATGATCCGAGAAAACGGCAAACTACATTGATAAAAAGAATGAAGTGTGTCAAAGTTTAATAGCTGGTTTATGCGTGTATCAAGAGAACATCCCGAATTCTGTTGTTTTTTCCTAAAATGTGTTCCAGCATGCATTTTCTAGAAGACTGTATCCCTCATGGACAGACAATGGGATACTGATAACCTCCGACCCGCTAGTATTTTTCGCTCCCCGTTTTGCTGCTCTGTCTACTCTCTCATTAAACTGAATCCCACAATGAGAAGGAACCCAACAGAAACTAATTCTTGTACCCCTAATAATCAAGAAATGTATTAGGTGATGAATATCTGTAATCAGATTTTGTCTTACTATAGGGTTTGTTTTACTTAGGGCGAATAAAACCGCCTTTGAATCGACACAAAAGAGGATTTGGAATATTGGATTTGAAAAAGTCAAGTAGAAAATACAAAGCCATTAGAATGGCAGTTAGTTCTGCTGTAAAAAATAGATCTGCTTTTTTTTTTTCCAAGATAATAAGATTTTTCAATTTTCAATGAAGGAATTGTAAATGCAGCACCTGCTTCTTTGGTATCCAAAAGAGACCCATCTGTATAAATTTTAAGATGAAAGGGATACGAATTTTCAATATACTCTTTTACTATTTGGCCTATCAGGTTTTCATTGTCACTTTTTTTTTTCATCGACGTATGGCTTATATCAAATGATGCTCTTTTAAGTTCCCATGGCGGGCTGGGAGATGCGGGAAGTTTAGGTCGATTTATATCGTTGAAGTTACTTTTTGACTCACTGAACAGATCTGAAGTGAAAGTTCCAATAGTTGTGAGTGAAGAAATGGATTTTGCCCTTTTGGGGAAGCTAATGTCAGATCTCAAACTGACTTCGTTCTCAACGTTGCTGTCATGTGTTGAAATTCGTAGGACATATTTTGCAACAGCAAGCCGTCGATGTTCATCTAATGGTAATACTCCTACTTCGTTATATGTTCCCAAAGATGATGCATGATACGGCACACCAAGAGCAGTTTGAAAGCTTTGCAATCCAAACTTTGCATCTTATTAAGTAAACTTTTCGGAGCACTGAAAAAGACTTCCTGCCCGTAAGAGAGTCTAGAACGTATCAGTGACAATGCAAGCTGTTTCAGTACATTAGCATCTTGGCCCCAGTTTTGTTCTGTATAACTTTTTAAAAAGTTAAAGCTTTTTCGAGCCTTTGTTAATAAATATTGTATATGATAATTCCACGACAATTTTGAAGTAATGTATACTCCGAGAAATTTCACCATTTGTTTGTATGCTATAGTCTCGCCATTTATTTGAAAAATGGGTAATTCTGGTAGATCTGGCCCACTATTAAAAAGTAGAAGATTTGTTTTTTCCGGTGATAGCATTAATCCATTCTCCTTCATGTAGATACTTAGTTTATCGAGTTCCAGTTGATATAATTTTTTTTAAATAGTTAAGCTGTCTTTTGGGAGTTTTCCTTTTCATAGTAACTTTTCATCCACATAACTATGTCATCTGCATATTGTACTAGGACAACATTATTCGATACTGACTGTGGCAAATCATAGAGCAAAATATTGAATAGATAAGGGGCAATAACTGACCCCTGTGGGATTCCCATTTTAGGAAATCGTAGTGTGGAATACTTGTTGCCAACATTTGTCTGCATGCTTCTTTCAGATAAAAAGTTTCTTAATATAACCATATATATTTCCAGAAAGACCAATACTTTTTAGTTTGTATAGTAATCTATCATGCCACACGTGATCGTAGGCTTTCTTTATATCAAAGAATGTGGCCAGTATATTTTTCCTACGAGCAAACTGATGTTTAATCTGCGTAGTCAGTTTAACTAAATGGTCAACTGTACTTCTCCCCTTCCTAAAACCAGCTTGGTTAGTGGGAATAACTCTTCTTTTATCACAGTAATGAATCAATCTATTTAGAACTATCTTTTCTAGCAGCTTCCCTGTGTGTGATGTTAGAGCAATAGGTCTATAATTGTTTATATCTTTTTTTGACTTTCCTTGTTTAGATATTGGAACTACGATTGAGTGCTTCCATATTTGGGGAATACAGCCCTCATTCCAGCATTTCTGTAATAATTCGTGCAGTAGTATTATCCAGTTATCTGGCAGATGTTTAAATAGAATGATGGATATTGCATCTACTCCAACAGCCGTTTCTTAGCGCTTGAAAGAAAATAGAGTATCTTTTATTTCTCTTAAAGTAATTGGAGCGTTGATATAATTTGCGTTATCTGCTACAGGATCTTTGTACATATCTTTTTGGGGCCTCATTTACCCTAAACGTTCTGATTTCATGTGGAAGTTTACTAGGAAGCATTGTATCCGAAAAAGAGTCAGCGAACGACTCAGCTTTTTGTAAGTTTGTAGGAAGATCATTGCCTTCAATCCTGATTGGATATAATGGTAGATGTATCCCATTTTTCATATCATTAAATTTTTTTCCATATCTTTTGTATGTCTTTATGGCTGTAAACCTCATCTGTGCAAAACGTAGCCCAGTACTGCCGTTTCACTTGTGCTATGGTTTTATTACTGAGTGAATTTGCTTTCCTAAGTGGAATGTGATTTTCTGGTTTTTTATCCTGTAAGTAAACTTTGAATAAACGTTTCTTTTCATTTACAACTTTCTCACAGACTTCATTCCACCAGATGTTTCCCAGATGTTTGTTAGACTTCAAATTAGAATTGTGTGCGCGCGCGCGCGCGCGCGCGCACGCGCGCGCGTGCGCGTGAGTTTGTGCATATGTGTGCGTGTGTGCGTGAGTTTGTGCATATGTGTGCGTGTGTGTGTGCATGTGTGTGTGTGTGTGTGTGTGTGTGAATTAAGACACGATTGATTCTCTGTGTACAGTCGGTTATCCGTCCTCATCACGTGTGTCGATACAAAAGTGACCGCTTCCTACCGTACAGACGTTTTGCAGAGGAGATTCTGTCTACGTCACCCTATGCGTCGGTATTCTATGACGTCATACACGAGTCGGAAATAGAAAAATTGAAAGAGATTGTAATGGGAAAAGTAAGTCTTCGCTTTTTTTTTTTTATACACAGGATAATCTTAGGTAAAGTATTTAAATACCAGTGAAGTGAACACACACACACACAAACGCACACACGCACACACGCACGCACGCACACACACACACACACACACACACACACACACACACACACACACACAAACACACACACACACACACACGCACGCACACACGCACGCACGCACGCACGCACACACACACACACACACACACACACACACACACACACACATCACCACCACCACCACCAGTACAGACCAACACATAACTCTTTCGATTCTGCGTCAGATGTAACTGCCTGCAGCATGCATACAGATGTTCATATTTATTGACAACATGGGGGATGAAATCAAACTATACGCGCATTTGTTTATTTGCAAATTGCAATACAGAAGATACATGCTACCAATATAGGTGTGTGTCTCTGTTGACCAGCTGCCCTAGTGTGTGTGTGTGTGTGTGTGTGGGGGGGGGGGGGGGGGGGGGGGGTCTGACTCCCTGCTGGGAGGTTGTCGGGCCGATTCCCGTCAGGGCTATTTACATGTGGGATGTTTCTGCCCCAAACGGCTCCTTCCCACACCTGAATCTACTATGGTCTAAGTTGGAACGACCAGGTCCACACAGTCGACTTTCATCTCCTTAACGGATGCGTCTCTGAGAAATGTCGCTCAAATTTCATAAATTAGTGTCAGGACAGCGGCGGGATAAGCCGGGGTGTCGCAATGTAAACGGGGAACCAGAATGAGGGACTGCGAGACTGGCAGAGACATTTTGCAATGTATTATACATAAACGTAGAAGTTCCTATAAGATAAACGCAACGTTTTCTTCGTCTGGATTGTACGAAAGGTGTGTAACATATGCTCATGACTGTTTGCATCCTGTGTAAACATAGAGATGTCACAAAATACGCATGCAGTTGGTCGTGTGCCACTTCAACATCCAATGTTTACGAAGACAGACAAGTGATTGTTTATTTGCACCAAAATATGACGCAGTTTGAGATATTCATTGAAAACAAATCAAGGTTTTATGTTTACAATCATCATAATAACTGTTGTTGTTGTTATTATTATTGTTATGATTATTATGGTGATGATAATGATAGTGATGATGATGATGATGATGATGGTGATGGTGATAATGAAGATGATGATGATGATGATGATGATGATGATGATGATCATCATCATCATCATCATCATCATCATCATCATCATCATCATCATCAGTCATCACTTATTGCAAGATACTACATTGATGTTTCGTAATAACATACAAATAAGCATACACATTGCTCTCATTGACCTAAGGTCAATTATAAAAGAAAGAAAGGGGAAAAAAGAACACAATAAAAGGGACCATAAGAATCGGTCAAGCAGGCATAGACACCTCACAACACTTATAGTAGTTTTTATAAATGGTTCACTTTCATAGTTACAATTCAACACTTTTCTTCCATACATAGCTACAACGTGGGAGAATTAACGCATCTGAAGAAAGGGAAGTTTCACACGCTCGCACTGGCGACCTGTAAGTACATGAGGCCGCCATTGTGTCCTTCTCTCACTCCAAACCCTCCTCCCCCCCCTCTCTCTCTCTCCTCTCTTTCTCTCTCCCTCTTTATATCCCCCTCTCTCTCAGCCTCCCCCCCCCTCACCCTATCTCTCTCTCTCTCTCTCCCTCTCTCTCCCCCACTCTCTCTCTCGCTCTCTCTCTTTCACTCTCTCTCCCCAACTCTTTCTCCCCCCTCTCTCCTCCCTCCCTCCCTCTCTCTCTCTCTCTCTCTCTCTCTCTCTCTCTCTCTCTGTCCGTCACTCTCCCCACTCTCTCCCTCTCTCTATACTCTCTCTCAACCCTCTCTCTCTAACCCCCCCTCTCTCTTTCTCTCTCTCTCCCTTCTCTCCCTCTCCCTCTCTCCCTCTCCCTTTCCCCCTCTCTCCCTCTATCTTTCTCTCTCTCCCTCACTCACTCCCTCTCTCTCTCTCTCTCTCCTCTCTCTCTCTCACTCTCTCTTTCTCTCTCCCCCCCTCTCTCTCTCACTCTCTTCCTCTCTCTCTCTCCCCCTCTCTCCCCTCTCTCTCCCTCTCTCTCTCTTTTTTCCCCTCCCTCTCTCCCTCCCCCCCTCTCTCTCTCCCATCCCCTCTCTCTCTTACTCTCTATTTCTCCAGACAGAATGGGCAGAGGCAGAAGGAAGAGCATCCAACGACTGTTTCAGTGGCTGTGTGTGGAGCAGAAAGAAGGTGTATGTGTGGCTGTCGACAGAAGAGCAGCAAACAATCTATCGATGGTGGATTCACGTAAACCAGATGAGACCCATAAGCAGGTCCTGTTGAACTGACTGGATCTAGGCAGACTCTTAAATTGGTGACAAATCTTAAATAAATGTCAGCGAACCGCCCAGAGAAACGTGGACAAACGAGTCACAAGACAACACAGAACGCGTTTCGACCTCATAGGTCTTCTTCAGGTGAAACAAAGACGAACCAAATAACGAAAATGCACTTAGCTTTGATCGCTTCAGATTGCTTTTGAGTTCAGCGCAAGGAAGAAGGCACTGAAATCAGAAGCAATCTGAAGCGATCAAAGCTAAGTGCATTTTCGTTATTTGGTTCGTCTTTGTTTCACCTGAGAAGACCTAAGAGGTCGAAACGCGTTGTGTGTTGTCTTGTGACTCGTTTGTCCACGTTTCTCTGGGCGGTTCGCTGACATTTATTTAAGATTTGTTTAGATTTCCGCCTGCAGTCGTTTCACTTTGCAACTAGATCTTAAAATTGTGTTTTATGGGTACAGAAGACCACTGCCTTGACTTCTTCATTATAAAGCAGCATCTTGTGCTTAATACTTACTTCAACTAGAAGCCAGTGCATAGTGCGAAAGATAGGTTTTTGTGGCTGGATCGAGAAATCCCAAGGGATTCGACGAGGTTCATTGTCCTAAGTCTCGGATTTTGATTTCTAGAGATGACGAATTAAAGCGAAGTTGTGCTGATGCAAGGGCGATAATCTGGTTGGCACAGATTGAAAGAAAGTCGCATATCTTGCTGTCGGAGCGGGAAAAAAAAAAAAAATTGCGAATGCGTTTTACTGCATGAGTACGCATAGTGAAATGAGACTCCAAGGTAACTGTATTTTCTTTAATCTACTGACGGAGTGGAACTGTAGCATTACCGACAAAGAGGGCATCAGGAGCACGGAATGGATATTGGTCCGTTTGGTGTGGAGATAGTTGTTACCCGAGTTTATTCAACTTCAGGTTACTGTTGTCACCTAGGATTAAAGTAAAAAAAATGCGCGTAGTAGTAGTAGTAGTAGTAGTAGTAGTAGTAGTAGTTGTTGTTGTTGTTGTTGTTGTGTTGTAGCAGTTGTAGTACTTCAGGTTTATGTCTGTTCACAAATGTGATATTAGACGAGAGAGAGAGAGAGAGAGAG
>JADBJO010007195.1:75947-80947 GCA_016801955.1 Conus betulinus
GCGATGCTTACCACTTCGCCACACGGCGGCTGGTCAGAAAAAACGTACTTGTTCATCAAGAACAAAGTGGTCAAATTCCATCACTGCTCTTTCTCCTAGATTCTTCGGATTCTCCGAGTAAATACAGTCCTCCTATCTCAGTAAATAGAGTCCTCCTTGTCTCCCTCGACCAAAAAAAGTGTTCCCTCCAAATAAAAGCAATTAACGTTTTCACATTTTTAGTGTCACCATTGTCTTACATTTGTATAAAGAACAGCTTGCTATGATGGGTGAATCCATTTATACATTCAGTCGGTGTAGTCTGTCAATGCCATATGTGATTTTCCATTATGAACTAGATCTTTGACATTTTCTCCCGTTCAGTTGTTTCACATTGATCTTTGGTGCTTCATGAACAGTCAGATAGTTTCTTTTGCCTCTACTCTAGAATCTTCCTATCTTTGTTTTTTTTTTTTTTTTTTTTTTTTTTTGAAATGTTTCATTTTTTTTTTTTAGATATGTTTTAACAACATCGTTATTTTCTTCTACCAGCCCCTTCTCTCTCCCCAAAGTTCTTTCCTCTCTGTTGGAGTGCAGCCCGCGGAGTTCATGAACCCTCTGCTCCACACCACAGATTCTGTGTCATGTCGGCACACATGGACCACAGCATCTCCACCTAGTCGTTCACTTCGACATCCAAGGACGTCTTCTGAGAGAGAGAGAGAGAGAGAGAGAGAGAGAGAGAGAGAGAGAGAGAGAGAGAGAGAGAGAGAGAGAGAGGGATTGTAATGACTATTGTTTTTCATTTCTTCCCACGTTACATCTTTTACACCATTTCCCCCTCCATTGATTCTTTCTTTAGTCACTCTTCGTTCTTTTGTTGGTTTCTTTCTGTCCAAATGTTGGAGATTCTAACGTAAGTCTCCATGTCTGTGTGTGGGGGGGAACAGGGCATGGCGTTGATGTGGTACAACTTCGAGCCTCACATGAAAGGCAAGGATGAGCTTACCCACCACGCTGGATGTCCTGTGCTGATGGGCAACAAGTGGAGTAAGTATTGCTCACAGCGATCGTGATTATCATCATCAACATCATAGCAACAAAAACAGCGACAATGACAACAACAAAAGTGATGCAGACGATGACGACGAGGACAACAAACGCCGCATTGTGTATTTTGATATGATAAACAACATATATATGTGTTAGTGTGTGTCTGTCTATCTATCTGTCTATCTATCTATCTATCGATCTATCGATCTATCGATCTATCTATCTCTGTATGTGCGTGCGTGCGTGCGTGCGTGCGTGCGTGCGTGTGTGTGTGTGGTGTGTGATACAAATTTCGCTTTGGTTGTCATCGAGGTGGCACACAGGATGCCCTGATGGAACAAGTATATACAGTTTGCAACTAAAGTACCTTTATGCCTTGATGCTTTGGCCTATAAACTTTTTGTCTCCTCTCCAAGACCTGCCCTCCATCCCCTCACCCCTGTCTTTCTCTCTATGCGCGCGCGCGCGCGCGCGCGCGTGTGTGTGTGTGTGTGTGTGTGTGTGAATGAGTGAGTGAGATGATGACCGTGATGATGATGATGATGATGATGATGATGATGATGATGATGGTGAACATGATTAAGATGTTGATGGTGAAGATAGTGATCGTGATGATAATTATAATGTTGATGATGATGATGATGATGATGATGATGATGATGATGATGTTGATGAAGTTAATGATGATGATGATGATGATGATGACGATGAATGTTGTTGATACTACACTGCTATTAATGTTAGCATTGATCTTTTGTTGTTGTTGTTGTTGCAGTCGCCAACAAATGGATATGGACCTATGGCAACACCTTCCGACGTCCCTGTGGTCCTTCTCCGCAATCAAAACAACTGGAGGTGGAGAACATTGCCTCGTTTGGCGCCCTGAAAGAAGTCATAGAATGATCAACAGTCTTCTGGAAGTGGGGTGGGTGCCAGTACTACCTACACTGGAAGGGGGCAGGGAAGGGAGCAAGTTTTGTGTCTGGCGAATAAAGTGTGTGAGATTTTAGAATGTATATATAAACTATGGTATTCAAAGTACCTGTTTTTATTAAGGTGGCATAAGAACTAGCCGATGAAAATGGCTAATCTGACTGTATTTCGTCAAGAATATTTATGTGTGCGCGTCCACAGTAACTTTATTCAATGTTTCGGTGGAGGTTTTCGTTTCTTGTTGTTTTTATTCAAATTCTTTTGACCTTTAAGTCATTTTTTTTTAGTCTTTATTGCACTGAAATATTTCTAGTACACAACAATGGATGTATATGTTTAAGTGTAGTGAAACAGACATATGACAGTGGGGAAAAAAATGTTAAAGGACTGAAAATGAATAACAGTTCATACAGCCACTGAGACATACAGCCAATCTCAGAACATTTCTCCAACTTAAGTTCATGACATACAACTCCTCGAACCACAGGCAATGAAAGGCAGCTCCTGCAGCCACTGACAATCAAACCAAACAAATGACAGTCAACATTAAACTGACTGGTGTTGCCAAACATTTCGTTGTAACTGGGCTTCGCTTAAAAACACGTGAGAATACTCTATTCCTATAAGATGACACAGATATTTTGAAATCGGGCATGTTTTTAAGGAAAAAATCACACAAAACATGGGATAGTACTGGCACCATTCACGTCACCTTCACCTGACCATTACCCCCGCTATACTTCCTTTGTTCTGCTTCTACTTTCATTTCTCCTTTGAAGTCAGTCCGGTCGCAGCCTTCGCTGAAAATGGCTCCAATGTGTCACTTAAATCTTACACGTTTTCTTTCCCTTGTGAAAATCGTAACAGCTCGCTTCTGTTTCCCCTGAGAGCTAAGGAGACTGATTGCTGTTCACTCGACGCGTCTGTCCTATTCAGTCGTTTCTTTGACAGTCCTTTCGATTGTCATACATATTTGGAAATACTTTGCAGTTCATTCGATTTTCTTTTGAGACCCTTTTTTTTTTTTCAATGAGAATATTTTTCAATATTAGATCTTACAAGTGCGCGCAGAGAGAGGACAGTGCGCACAGTTGTCATCATTTTATTTTTAGAGAGAGACATACAAAATGATACAAGCACATAAAAAAAAGAAAAATCAAGCATACATCCAAGTACACACAAAAGGGTTTTTAAAAAAAAAAAAAATCCTGTATCAATGGACAGTCTGCCGGATTTGATAATTACTTGACACTTATCCGTATACATTTTTTCTTAAGTGTGATTATTCCCCAAGGAGGATTGCTAGTCAAGAATTTACACTGTAGGCTGGGTGCAAAAGGATGGGATATATATATATATATATATATACTATATATATATATATATATATATTAAAATGTAGAAGTAAAAATATCTCTACAAGCTTGTTTCAAGCTTTTGCTCTCTTCAGGGTGTTTTTGGGGGCGCGCGCTATCGGTGTTATATAGCGTGCGAGTCCTGATTTCATTTTTTGTGCGTGTGGGTCAAATTCCATTCATTGCACGTGCTATCTGTGGTTCTCGGGTTGCTAACTGTGGTCTGTTCAGGGGGAATTCGCTGACAAAGATTTCCATTTACGCGCTGCAGTTATTTACTATTTCTACTTTTGTAATCAAAGTTGCTAAATAGGGTTTACGTAGTATTAACCATTTTTCTGTGGAACATAAGTTGATTTTTTTTTTAAAATATTGTTGTAGGGTGTTGCTCTTTTTATGATTTTCCATGATATGCTGTAGTTTATTTTTTTATCTTTAAGTCTCCAAATGTATTTACTCAGTTCCGTTTGGTTTTTGTATTTTCTTTGTTGAATGACTGTTTGTGGTTTGCGTATCTAGTTTTTAAAGTCGTTTTCAGTAATCCCTATATATGTTTCTTTTTCATTTTCTGATGTTACAGTAGCTTGGTAAGTTACAGCAGCTTGAAAGTAGAAATAGTAAATAACTGCAGGCATCAATGGAATCTTTGTCAGCGAATTCCCCCTGAACAGACCACAGCAAGCAACCTGAGAGCCACAGATAGCACGTGCAATGAATGTAACTGACCCACACGCACAAAAAATGAAATGCGCTGTCTCTTGCTGGTGCAGTCGTCAGGATATATATATATATATATATATATATATATATATATATATATATATATATATATATATATATATATATATATATATATGATGAAATAACGCTTTATTGCACCGTGTATCCATGATTCTGTACTATATTGTCATCATTGTTTGTGTGGGTTTGTTTTGCCTGTAAATTTTAGCATGGTGTGTCATTGCTTAGCTGAAAACGTTACCCTGACTTTTTTTTTTTTTTTTTAATTCACCCAATCTTTATTCGATGTACCGATTGTTAAACTTGTTGTATGGTAATTTTGCTTTAATCCCCTCATTTTGATTTCTCGTGCTAGGCTTTCATTTTTGTCACTGCGTCTTTGATGCCTTCTATTATGATATTCTACACTGTGCATTCATTTCTTTAGCCAATATTTTTTTTTTACAAATTTGTTCCATATTTATGAATTTGTTCCACTCTGGTGTGGTTTCATCTTTCTTTGCACCTTCGTTTGTTTTTTTGTGTGTGTTTTTTTTTTTTCATTTTGCCTCACAGTACTTTGTTTTCCTGTGGGTTTTCCTCTGTTCCGTGTCAAGTTACTCTACGGCTGATCGTCTTCTAATAATAATTCCTTTGGGGTTTGGTGGTTTGAGTGCATGACTATATATTTATAATTATATAAGCGCGTGCGTGCGTGCGTGCGTGCGTGCGTGTGTGTGTGTGTGTGTGTGTGTGTGTGTGTGTGTGTCTGACTGTGTCTGAGTCTGTGCGTGAATGTGTGTGTGTGTGTGTGTGTGTGTGTGTGTGTGTGTGTGTGTGTGTGTGTGCGCGCGCGTGCGTGCGTCTGTGTGTGTGAGTGTGTGTGTGTGTGTGTGTGTGTGTGTGTGTGTGTGTGTGAACTATGGGGTCCATTTCGTGTTGCTATACAATGTTTTCGTT
>JADBJO010007195.1:85947-88410 GCA_016801955.1 Conus betulinus
TGAAGAAGAAAAAAAAAAAGAAAAGTCACAGAAAGTATGGGCTAATTAGCCAACTGAAAACCAAATAAACCAGAACAATTCACGGCAACTACAAAGCAGTTTCAAAGCAAGTTGGAAAAGGGAAGACGAAGCATAGCGATGCAAGTAACTCTAACAAAACTATAATTATCACTCGTCTATTCCTCCCAGAAGGGAAGCTACATTGAGTATTGGCGCGCACAGCGTAGCAGGCAATTGGACGCTGGCCTTTGCAGGCAATGGATGTGCGAGCATGAGTGAGTACATGAATGACTGATAACGTACGTACTAGTGAATGAAACCAGTGTGCAAAGTACACAAGACATTGCAGGTGAGTGACAGACAGCCTTTTCCATTTATGAGTAGATCTTTGCAGCGTAAAAAGTGGTGCATGATTGGATTGAATGAATTGGGTATAATAGCTTTCTCCAGAGAAACCTAAACTGCTTGCAGAAAAACAAAACAAAACAAAAAAAAAACACCTCAAATGGAAACCACAGAATTACGCAATCTTAAGAATTAAACACTCTTGGTCTGAAAAAAAAAAGGCTTTCATGTTCCCAGGAACTTGAAGCACAACTAATTAACAAGGCTTAGATAGTTGTGGCACACAACAGTAAGACCTTCACAGCTGAAATTCTCAGACCACAACTGATCAGCTACGGGATAGTGACTTGTGGCCTGGAACATTCCTATCAGTCTGCAGTAATAGTTTGGAATACAACTGTCTTCTATGGCTCTAGCCACCTGTGGCACGGACGAACTGTCCCACTGTATGGAACATTTCAGACCACAGTCTGTGACTGCTAGCTGTTCATTTGTGGCATGCATGTACATGTACGATCTCAAAATATCCGTGTTATCTTATAACAGTAGAATATTTTCATGCGTTTTTAAGTGAAGCCAGTTACAACGAAATGTTTGACATCACCAGTCAGTTTGATGTTGGCTGTCATTTATTTTAAGAGTTTGGCTTGATTGTCAGTGGCTGCAGGAGTTGTCTTTCATTGCCTGTAGTTCGAAGGATGTTCTGAGATTGGCTGTATGTTTCAGTGGCTCTCTGAACTTTCCTTCATTCTCAGTCCTTTTATCATTGTTTTCCATTGTCATATATCTATTTCACTACACTTACACATCCATTTTTGTGTAATATAACTCTTTCAGTGCATTAAAGATAAAAAGTGACGTAAAGCCCAAAGAATTTGAATAAAAATAACATGAAACAAAAACCTCCACCGAAACGTTGAATAAAGTTCTGTACACGTACACAGAAATATTATTTGACGAGACATGATAAAATTAGCCATTTTCATCAACTAGTTCCTGTGCCACCTCAATGTAAACAGGGTTTTTTTAATATCATAGTTTATATACATTCTAAAATCCCACAATGTATTCGCCAGACACAAAACTTGCTCCCTTCCCTGCCCCCTTCCAGTGTAGGTAGTACTGGCACCCCACTTCCAGAAGACTGTTGATCATTCTATGACTTCTTTCAGGGCGCTAAACGACGAGGCAATGTTCTCCACCTCCAGTTGTGTTGATTGTGGGAGAAGGACCACAGGGACGTCGGAAGGTGTTGCCATAGGTCCATATCCATTTGTTGGCGACTGCAACAAAAAGAAGATCAATTCTAACACCAGTCGCCGTGGCGAAGTGGTTAGCGTCGCGAACTCCCGGCTGGGGGAGTCGTGGGTTCGATTCCCATCAGAGTCATGTGGGAATTTTTCCGCTCCGACCAGCTCCTACCCAGAGCTGAGTTTGCTACAATCTCAGTTGGGAAGACTGGGACCACACAGTTGAGTTTCATCCAGCGTCTCTGAGAGTGCTGCTAAAATTTTCTGACCAACACTGCAGGTGACTGTATCTCTCAGGCCTGGTTGACACCGGGATATATTATGAAAGGAAGCGTAGAGTACAGCCCTGACACGCAGTCTCAGACCGGAAATCCGTAGCATCATCTTAATCATCCTAATTCTCATCGATCAGCATTAAAAAAAATGTCTCAAATTATGTGGCCCTTCATGCCCTGCTCTCATGGTGACCTCAGTTTCGATGTCCTTTCCACGTCTGTGGCCTTGTTTAAGTTCCGTCGGGGTCACCGATATCGGCGAGTCCATGGGGGCTGTCGCTGGACGGACGTGGTAGCGCCCTCCGGAGGGACAGCTCACTTTTGCCGGCTTCGCGACTAAGCATTTTTTTTTATTGTCGTCAGTAGGGGGCTTAGTAGGTGGTGTTCTGCGTATGTTAGATCAGAACAGGCGTCACTGAACACCACCGAAGCGACTCATCAGCAGTGCAGTGTCTCCTTAGGTGGGTTGCCTCTTGACGACTTGCCATTGGCTGCTACCTGTGGATTGCCGGTGTCGGGGCTGTGGTGGGACTGACCGGGCTGTGGCTGTGGACGGGGTGTCGGAATGAGCGGGGTGGGTGTAATGCCGCTGA
>JADBJO010007195.1:89842-92342 GCA_016801955.1 Conus betulinus
TTCTGGGTTGGGACAAAACACACTATGCAATGTTAAAGGTAGATTTTTAGACAAATTTTATCATGAAGACATTGAAAATACGCTTTTGTTATGGAACATTCAAGTAAAAAAATGAGATACATTAAGGTTTTGACCACACACACACAAAGGAGATGTTTTAAAAACCTGCCTAACCAACCATCCACCCGTATTCTGTGCAATAAATTTCGATTCGGAATAGAACCTGGCGGACTTATACAATGACTGTTGGGGGCAGTAAGATCCCATCTGTTCTTCTGAATGGCAACTTCAAGGTACTGTGTTCTTCTCTGGTCCCAGAGTGCTTTTTTGTCAGCATATTGTTTATTTCAAGAAGCGAATAAGGAATATCACATAAAACTGTATTCGATTTGCACATTGAAGCCTCTTTTGCACAGGTATCAGCCAGTTCATTCCCTCGAAGATTGCAGTGACCGGGTACCCATAATAATGTATTTTAGAACCTCGCTTCATTAACTGGTGAATTGAAAATAAAATTTCACTGATGAGATCAGGTCGACTCGATGTATTTTGACGGTGTAAAGCCGTTAAAGCAGACTTGGAATCTGACAAAATCAGTATTCTTTCTGGTAGACTTGCATATCAAGAATGAAATCAATAGCTTTCATAAGAGCAAATAACTCGGCAGTGAAAATAGAACAACCTTTGGTGATATGAAATCTTTTTTCAATGTTAAGGGAAGGTATCACGAAAGCAGCACCAACCTCAGAAGTACACGAAACTGAACCATCAGTGAAAATATGCAGATAAGATTCATATTCAGTGTAAATCAATTCTTTAACAAGAGAAGCAAGCAAAAGTGGATTCTCATTTTTAGTAATATTACCATAGGAATAGAAAAATATCTGCTTGTTTCATCAACCAAAGGGGGAAAGGGTATTTGGTTATTTTAACAATGTTGTCAAACGAAAAGTCGCATGCATGTAAAAGAGGAGACACATAATCAAACAATGACGTATATGCCCTTTTATTCCGTATCTCTCTAGAAACGTAGGTGCTTTCATCAAGTTCAGAGGTAACTGAGTTAGGGACTGTTCTTGCTCGTGCTGAGTAGTTACAAGCACAGAGCATCCTGTGTTCATTTAAAGGCAAAACTCCTGCCTCTCTGTACGTCATATCAATTGATGCCCATCTTGGAAGCCCCAGAGCAATTTTTAATGCTAAGGAATCAATACTAGTTAACTTATGTAACTCTGTCTTTGGTGCAGTAAAAAATACTTCTTGACCATAACTTACAATCGAACGAACTGTCCCTAAGGCGACATGGATAATTGGATCCATGATTTATTAGAGGGATTCCAGTTAGGACACGCAGTAACGCAATTTTCTTTCTTGCCTTTTCCACGAGATGATTTATATGTTTACACCAGAATAGTTTTATAGTGAAAAATAACGCCTAGAAATTTTACTTGCTTACTTGGGAAAATGAAAGAATCACCTATTTTTACTTTTACAGCATCCCTACCTTCAAAATCGATTTTTTTTCTTTGTAAATATTATAAAAACCGATTTGTCCGTTGATAGGTTAAAACCGTTTGAATTCAAATAATTAACAAGTTTACTGACCGCAAACTGAAACTGTTCAACAATTTTATTACGCTTGATTTTGTTTTTTTGTAAAATTACAATCTACATTTTTCCACATTGCAATATCATCTGCATAGCAGCTAAAGTTGCCCCTTTTGTGTCAATCTGGTTAAGATCATAAAGCATCAATGAATGAGAAGAGGATTGGAGAATTACACTTCCTTGAGGGACACCCATGTTAACATATCTTGTACTTGACAGCACACCATTTAGTTTTACTTGTAGCGTTCTCCCAGATAAAAACGATTGTAAAAACATGTGGAAACGACCTTTAATCCCAATTTCATGAGCCTTGGACAATAATTTAAAATGCCAAACGGAATCGTACGCTCTATGAATATCAAAAAACGTGGCTAAAGTGGAGTGTCGCTTAGCCAAGGCTTTTTTGACGTGTGAAGCTAAAAGACTAACATGATCAGTGACACCCCTCCCTTTTCTGAAACCAGCTTGAAAGATTGGCAAAATCCCATTCTTTTCAAGGAAATGTTCTAATCTGAATTTCATTATTCTCTCAAAAAGTTTTCCAATGTGAGGAGTCAAAGAAATGGGTCGAAAATTAGAAGGTTTTCTTTTTGATTTTCCTTGTTTATGGATAGGTACAACTGTTGCTTTCTTCCAAGCCATTGGCAGCTTTCCGGATTTCCAGCATAATTGGAAGAACTCTAATAATTTTTTTCAAAAACATTGTGGAAAATGCTTTATCATGTTGTAAGAAATGGGATCAAATCCTGTAGCAATTTTACCAGATTTTTAACGGTGAAGTGAGTACAGAAGCTCCTCCATTGTTAGATTTTTATTAATATATAACGTGTTGTCGTTGTCATGTGGTTCAATGTTTCTCCCTTCGTTTTCAATAGTTCTTCTTCGTTCTTGC
>JADBJO010007195.1:109842-117662 GCA_016801955.1 Conus betulinus
TACTTTCAAGTTTTTGCTAGAAAACTAGCCTGGTTCATCCCCGGGAGGGGCATCGAAGCAGAGCGATCACCATTCAAGTGCAAACAAAGGTGGGAAAGTTCGTTTCAAAGTGAGGTGACCGATGGTGAAAATTGAAAACACATTTTTCAAACAATTCTTAGTGAATCCGCCCAACATCAGGGACAAACGAAAGTGCAAGACAAAAACATGACGCGTTTCGACCTCTTCGGTCTTCTTCAGGCAAAATGAAGTAGGGAGAAATTAGCCAGAGAGTTCCTGTGCTGGATAGAGCCAGGAGAGATTATCTTCAACTGGTTAACTCAGTTTGTCTGCGAGGCTGTCACGGAAGGTTGGTCTGGAACCTGCAAGTTTACAACGGTGTCAGCGGGGGCTGGAATAGCTCAGTGGTAGAGCATCGGACTCGTAATCTTGGTGATCCTGGGGTTGCGAGTTCGAATCTCCGCCAGGCCGTTTCCGTACAGGGGGGGGGGGGGGGGGGGTTCTTCGGAGTTAACATTAGTTCTGACTCCATTTCCCATACAGTCCTTCGAATGAGCCTATAAAACGAGGTTCCGTGTGTGAACGCACGCGTAACATCTTGCACACACGTAAAATCCCATCACCAACTTTCAGAAGACAAGGCCAGTTGTTGGTATGCATGACACGTTACACATAGTATGCACCTTCCCCGAAGTTGGAGTATGGCTACCGTAATGGCAGGATGAAAAAAAAAAAAAAACCGGTTACACATACAGAACTCTACTCCCTTTGTTGGGTAGATGGGATTAATCCTTGCCTGTCTATACAGGGAGTGTCTGCAGGAGTATCAGCCTCCGTACGCAGAAAGAAAGAAAGAAATGCAGCCGGTGTTAGTGAGTGACGTGAGGTCGGTCCATTGTGGGCTAGAAACTTTGTTCCTGGTGTGGGACCTTTGGGGATTTCACTCTGCACTGTGAAGAGGCCTGCGCTTCTGAGTGTTTGTTTTAGAACCTCTGTGTGGGGATAGGGTCGAATTCACGGAAAACCTGATTTCCGATCGCCATCATTTTCTCGTTTCAGTTTCGTCAAGGAGCTGCCAGCTGAGTGCGGACTAGTCCATATACGCTACACCACATCTGCTAAGTTTTGAGACCACACTGCACATGATTGAAAGCTGATGGTTGGTTAAATGAATAAACAAGTAAGATGAGAGAATTGAAGAAGAGGGTCTCGTGGATACGACTCAGCAGAATGTCTGACCTTGCGCATTAGCCCAACGCGCTGGTCAGACCTTGGGTGACCGAACTAACATTGATTGTTGCCATTATTGTCATTGTGTGTTGTGTGGTGAGTGTACAAGTGTGTGTGTGTATGGGTGTGTGGGCAGGGGTCATGTGTGTGGTGTGTGTGTGTGTGTGTGTGTGTGTCCCAGTGTATGCAGTGCGCGAGCACATGTGCGTGTGTATGATGTGTTTGTGTATGCGCGTGTGTATGTGTGTGTGTGTGTGTGTGTGTGCTTGCGCACGTGTGTGTGTGTGTGTGTGTGCGCGCGCGCGCGCAGAAGTGCATGTGTGTGTGTGTGTGTGTGTGCGCGCGCGCGCGCGCGTTTGTGTGTGTGTGTGTGTGTGTGTGTGACTTGTGGGCTTGTGTAAGCATGCTCCTGAGTGCATTCCCTCTCTGTATCAACTGCGGTCGGGCTGTGGTGGTATGGTGGTATGGCTGGTGTTCTGACGGTGGGGGTGGGGGGGGGGGAACGTCTATCCCGTTCTAAGAATCAGACGCTGACATGAGGTTGAATCTACACCCATACCCCACCACCATCCCGCACCACCCCTCCCCTTCTTCTCCTTCTTGAGCTTCTCTCTGTTAAAGATTGCTTTACCATCAGGCATCGACCACCCCCCTCTCACCCCCTGTCTGTTTCTGGACGCCCCCCACCAGTAGATGAAGAGAGACGAACAGTAATCTAATCTAGTAATGCCACCGCGTCTTGTCAACGACAATTTCAGATAAATGTGACCGTGGTGCCCACCACGGGAGTCGGGGAAGACTATATCATTTTATTATCCATTATTTATTTTGGTTTGATCTCTTTCAGATCATTCACTCTTTGTTTTTTGCTTGTGGAAACCTTAGAGGAGAAACAAAAGGTGGGGAAAAGGATATAATCTTGAAAGTGTTAACTGTGGCTATATATAAATCTTTCTTTTACTGCAATTAGAGGAAAGACAAACTCTTCAGAGAGATTCATATATATAATATATATATATATATATATATATATATTATATATGTGTGTGTGTGTGTGTGTGTGTGTGTGTGTGTGTTTAAATACACATTGCTCCAAATTCTATATAGAGAGCATTCACCTCCTGTTTTGTGGAGAGTCGCACAGTTCCAGTAAGTGAGAGATCATCAAGCTCTACACACGCAGAGACACTGTCCGTATCGTTGTGAGATGATGAAACGGTAATGTTCACGACAGAATGAATCCCCCAAGACTTTTAAACTCCATCTTAAAACCGGCCACACACTATGCTGTGGGGGCCATGCGGCCCATGTCAGTAAGCCATGTGTTTAGTACCAAAAGCGCACGTGCGCCACGCACTCTCTCTCCTCTCCGGCAGCACGCGACCGTCGCACGACTACCTGGAGCTTGTGTTGGGATGGCATTAAGATTCAATCCTACTTCATGCTTGTTGGAAGGCAACAAACTAAGCGTAAATGGTTTGTTGTATTTGACTGTGTCTGATTTATTTCATGTTACGCGTATCTGTCATATACAAAAGTAATTGATAATGAACAAAAAGGGGACGTTTGGTGACATTTATTGAACAGTTCTTCCTTCTGCTTTTAGTATGCACAGTACGTTTCACAAACTACTTTTTATCATCACACAGAAGTCGATTGATGATTAGAACAGGAATAAAACGCAAAACAACAACAACAAAAACAAAAACCGACAAAACACCCCCCCCCCCCCCCCCCCCGAAAAAATATTTAGTCTGTATTACAACTGTTTACATCATCAATAATTTTAGTACTGCTACTACTGCCATTAACTTCTACATGTTTTTTTCTGCTTTTAATTGTTTCTAATTCGTTACATGCTGCTCTATCAATCGTGTACAAAAGAAAGGGGTAATGAATTGAAAAGGGTATGTTTGGTGACATTTATTGAAAAGTATATCCTTTTGCTTTTATTATGCACTTTACGTGTACGAAACTTTGTTTACCACCACAAAGAAACCAACGTACAATCAAAACAATAAATGAAACGAACAAAGACAGACACATACGCGCGGCACACACACACACACACGTACACACACACACACACACACACACAACACATTCACATACTATTTGTACAACCACTACAACTACACCATTAACATCTTTCGTTCTCCTAACTTCACTGCACACACTACACTACACTAACACACAATAACGCAAACAAATTATCTTCGGCTGTACGTACATAATTATTCACAGATCAAGGTGGCGGCTTTCCAGGGCTGTCCGTACAGCGTTTGGGGCTGATGGACAGGGGAAGCCAGGGGGAGGGGGGGGGGGGGGCGGGGGGATATTGTTTAGATTTCCGTCAACAAACCATTAGGGCCCATCACTGCCGTGTCCCCGCTTAGATTAAGGCTGTGTCAGGACCAATTGACATAGGCCAAGACCACCAAAGCTACATCAAAATGCTGTTATGCTTGCATAGTTATGCGGGGATTGTCTTCAGTTGTGACAACTCCCAGCCATAACATTATCAGTCTCCAAAATCCCTCGAAGTCGGAGTGTGGCTGCCCAAGTGGCGGGGTAATCAAAAACGGTCACACGCGTAATGTTCTCATCCCCAGCTGATGCATTTGTACCATAGTGTTGAAGTTCTTCGGCTGTTCGGGTGATCCCTGGAGTCTTTTAGCCAGGGCATGACAACAACAACAACAACAACAACAATAACAACACTGCCGTATCAAACAACCGCCTTCCACTTGCTGGAGGAGAGTAATGTGTCGCGGCCTTTATTAGGCGTACCTGTAGAGAACAAAGGGGACGTAAGCCGTATGATCTGACTTTATCAGCGCAACCAGACCCTGACCCTGACCCCGACCGACGCACCAATGACCTGCGCGCGCGTCCACTTTATAACCTGTGCGTGACTCGTGACTGCGAAGGGCAAGAGAACTCTCACTTACTGAAACAAAGGTACTCAGTCAGGAAGCAAGTACACTTACGTATCTTCAGGGTTCTGGCATTTGTTCTAGCACCAGTGCGGGTAGTAATCATATTTCAGCGGATTTGGGTAACAGTGACGGGTACTTCAGATGATACTTCATTTTAAGTCACGCTCTTTTTTTTTTTTTTTAAATCATCATCAACGTTGGCAATTGTCATCGCTTCCTCATTATTAGGGGTAACATATAATGAGAGATATGTCTGCTATGCAACTACAACTGCTACTACTGATTAGTAGTGGTAGTAGTTGTAGTACTGGGGGTGGTAGTAGTAGCAGGAGGAGGAGGAGCATAGCAGCAGTAGTAGCAGTAGTAATAGTAGTTTAGTAGTAGTAGTATTCGGAGAAGTTTGTAGCAGTCGCATTCTGAAAACTGTTACCGTGCCACAGAATGTAAAACTATTTTTTGAACGAAGAAGAAGAAATGGTTAAAATCATAAACGTGGATTGAAAATGATGGGATATTCATATCAGTGAAATGTGAAATTCACATAGATCGGAGACTGCAAGACAAGAAAATGTTCTGGCGTTGGTTTATATCAGCGAGGGCCGAGAGATACCCGGAATACGTCCGTTGTTGGTCAGAAGAACATGGAATTGTGAGCATCCTTACCTCAAGATTCCCTGTGGAACAGACAGACCATTGGTCGTAGTGTCTGTCTTTCAACCAGCTGGACACACGGTCTCACCATACTCCACTGTGGTCAAGAGCGTGGCGGACCTGTTTCATAACTGCCCTTTAATTAATCATTGATGGAAACGGGTATCCTCAAGTTCCCAATGCACAGGGGGTGTGTGTGTGTGTGTGTGTTTTTGTGTGTGTGCGCGTGCGCGCGTGTGTGTGTGTGTGTGTGTGTGGTGCGCGCGCGCGCGCACACACACACGCGCGGCGCGTGGCTGTGTGTGTGTGTTGTGTACGTGTGTGGTGGTAGAGAGAGAGAGAGAGAGAGAGTGTGAGTGTGTGTGTGTGTTGTGTGTGCCAGTGTGTGTTTTGCGTGTGCGTGCGTGCGTGCGTGCGTGTGTGCGTGTGTGTGTGTGTGTGTGATATAGAGAGCGGGGTCAGGAAAGAAAGAGAAGGAGAAGGAAAGCCAATTCTTTTTTTTTTTTTTTAATTTTTTTTTAGCCGTATTCAAGGCCTGAAAAGTTATCGTACAAAAGGGGAGGGGAGAGTGAAAGTGAGGGGTGGGATGGGGGGTCAGTGTGGGGGAGAGGAAAAAAAAGATAGTAAGGGGAGCGGAGAGGGAGGTGGGGGTTATGCAAGTATTCATTCGGCGCACATGTGTCGGCGATAATGCTGTCGGTACGAAGGTTTTTTTTTTTTTTTTTTTTTTTATTCCCTAATTTAACTTCTTAAATCGACATCTAAGAGGCGCATTCCAGATGGTTTGTGTTATTTTTTTTTTTCGGAACGAGACCGGCGCGGGGGGGGCGGGGGGGGGGAGGGGGGGGGGGGGGGATAGGGATACAGGTTGAGGGGAAAATTTTGAATTCCTACCGCCCTCCCCCTCCCCCACCTCCGCAAACCCCTGTCACCAACAGCATCTGTTTCTTCACTAGTTTGCACCGTGAAGCAGGTGATGATGGAGAAGAAGAGCATCGTTGGCAATGATGTACACGTCGGGTACCATGTTGCACATCTACTAGCACGTCAAGGGAGCTAAATCAATTCATTCAACTAATTTGGCATCTTTCTTAGTGTATTTAATCATTGATTAACAAAAAAAAAAACAACTCAATTTAATCATCAGTTGGCTGGTAAAAACCAACAACAACAACAACAACAAACCACAAAGCAGTCTAATTTGAATGAACGAAGGTTCATTTGAAAACGAAATCATGGATGAGTCATCATCAACGAAAAAAAAAGAAAGATAAATCAGCTGAATTCTACGCATACGGCCCGCCAATTAATTTTGATTTGACATTTTTATACCCAAATATAATATCCCTGTAAATAATCAGCAACAAAGGGAAATTGAAAAAAAAACAAACGAACCAAAAAGTCAAAGGGTGGGCAGATTTTACGAACCAATGGGAGGAGGCGGGTGCGGAGTTAGGTCAACGGCCGATAGTTGCAAGTGAAAACTAATATTGCAAACTAGGCCATCGTTTTGAGTTTGTTTGTCATACATGTTCTGCTATGAAGCGATTTTTAAAAAAGAAAAAGAAATTTATGCAGTAGGCCATAGTTTGCTTGTGTTTGTTCAGACGTATTCTGCTTTGTGTGAAGACGATTTGTGTAAATGAAAAGAAATCTATGCAGTAGGCTATAGTTTTGTTTCATTTACATGCTCTGCTGGCGTGAAGACAGTTACAAAAAAAAAATCTGTGCAGTAGGGCCATAGTTTATTTTGTTTATTGAAACATGTTCTGCATGATGTGAAGTATTTTGGGGCAGGAATAGCTCAGTATGGTTAAAGCGCCGGACTCGTAATATGGTGATCCTGGGGCTGCGGGTTCGAATCCTCCGCCGGGCCGTTTCGGTACAAGGGGATTTTTCCCCTCGGAGGTTGACATTGGTTTCTGACTCCATTTCCCACACAGTCCTTCGAATGAGGATATAAACCGAGGTTCCGTGTGTGAACGGACGCATAAGATCTTGCCCCACACACGCGTACAAAAATGCATCATCACAACTGTCGGAAGAGAAGGCCAGTTTGGCCGTTGGTATGGATGACACAGTTACACCACAGCATGCACCTGCGTGAGAAATGGAAGAATGAAGGAAGGTAAGGAAATGAACGAGTGAACGATATTGACTGGATGACACGGGAGGGGGAAACGACTGAATGAAGCGCCAGCTGGCAGCTTTCAGTCGGCACTACCCAGGTAGGCAGCCATTGTGTAAAGGAGTGTGGGATTGTTAAAGCGCCAAGAGCTTGGTCTATATAAATATTCATTATAATGATAATATAGAAAAAACATATGCAGTAGACCATCATTTTATGTGGTTTATTTCAGACATATTCTGCCTGATGTGTGAAGACAAACGAAATCTATGCTTTTTCTCGTGGATTCCAGTGACCATGAATAAATACTTGACTCTCTTCGATGTGTCCTTTACACCCTTCACTCATGGGGAGCCCCGTGGTCCAATGGTTATTACAGCATTTGAACGCCGGAGTGGACGATCGACAGTTCGAACCCTACTAGGGTCGGATTTTTTACGGCTTGAAGCTCCCCCCCCACCCCTCCCACACATACTCATTGTGTGGTGTGTCTCATTTATCTCTCTCCTTCTCTAATCCTCACTCTCTCTTCGTCTCTCTCTCTCCCTCTTGCACTCTCTGTCTCTCCCTCTCTCTCTCCCCTTCTTTCTCTCCGATCTCCCTCTCTTCTCTCCCTCCCTCTGTGTTCCCCTCTTCTCTCTCTCTCTCTCTCTCTCTCTCTCTCCCAATGGAGCAGAAAATGGGCTCCGCCTCAGTCAAGCGTGCCACCGAGCGGGCGAACCATATGACCGTCACTGGCCACCAGCGACTCCAGGTGGTGGCTCTTAGGAGGAATTGAACCTCACAGTGCACTTGGCCCCTGACTTCAAGACTCGCTGCCGTTTCACCTTTTTTCCAGGAGATTATTCGATCCAAGCAGCGCCGGTCAGTGC
>JADBJO010007196.1:0-7500 GCA_016801955.1 Conus betulinus
GCCCACACAGACAACAAACACCTTCTCTTCATGGTCTGCCCACAGAGACAACAACAACTTCTTCATGGTCTGCCCACACAGACAACAACTTCTTCATGGTCTGCCCACACAGACAACAACAATGGTCTTCACAACAACTTCTCATGGTCTGCCCACACAGACAACTTCTTCATGGTCTGCCCACACAGATAACAACAACTTCTTTATGGTCTGCCCACACAGACAACTTCTTCATGGTCTGCCCACACAGACAACAACAACTTCTTCATAGTCTGCCCACACACAGACAACAACAACTTCTTCATGGTCTGCCCACACAGACACAACTTCTTCATGGTCTGCCCATACAGACAACAACTTCTTCATGGTCTGCCCCACACAGACAACTTCTTCATGGTCTGCCCACACAGGCAAACAACTTCTTCATGATCTGCCCACACAGACAACAACTTCCTCATGGTCTGCCCACACAGACAACAACAACTTCTTCATGATCTGCCCACACAGACAACAACTTCCTCATGATCTGCCCACACAGACAACAACTTCCTCATGGTCTGCCACAGAGAGAACAGCGGTCGTGCACTGGGAGCAGGGCTGTGTGACAATTGTGTTGGAAGGTGTGTGCACATGCTTACATGTGTGCATGCGTGCGCATGCATGTGTGTGGTGGCGTGCACATGTGTGTGTGTGTGTGTGTGTGTGTGTGTGTGTGTGTGTGTGTGTGTACATTTAAGACAAAGTCAAATAGATTGAAAGAAAATGGGGAAAGAACAAGTGCACAATTTTAACGAGATTTTCATTTTCACACACACACACACACACACACACACACACACACGAACACACACACACACACACACACACACACACACACACACATCTTACAACAAGATGAAAAAAAAAAAAATGTGCAAAAACTGGTGAACACATTTAGCACAAAAACAGTTCACAGGATGAAAGCTGGACCTATGTATTGCGTTTCAGGCATTCCAAAAAAAAAAAAAAAAAAAAAACCCAGTGTTCCTCTGCAATAAGCTATGTCTGTTTCCCTCCATGCTATGTAAAACAATCCCTGCAGAGCGCTCGCCATTGGCTGGCATCCATTGTGCCAAGACAGCAGCTTCCTTCAAAATACATGCAATCAATACCAGGTATAAATCAGGTGGCTGGCTAATGTCACGCTTATTTTTCTTATGTAAAATCACATCTCTCTCTCTCTCTCATACACAAACACATACATACAGAGAGAGAGACAGAGACAGAGAGAGACAGAGACAGAGAGAGAGAGAGGAGAATCTCAGTGTTTGGGAAAACAAGTTTCCTGTTTGTTTGAGTGGGTTTTGTTTGTCTTTGGAAGAGAGAGAGGGGGGGGGGGAGGAAGCAGGGGAGTTTGTTTGCTTGTTTGTTTGTTTCGCTTTGCGTTTTGTTGTTGAAACTGTTTGGTGGTTCGTTGCTTTGGCTGTTTTGTTTTGTTTTTGTTTTGTTTTGTTTTCACTTCTTCACTTTTGTTTTTGGAATCAATTTTCATCTTCTGCTGCTAGGAAACTTGAACAGATGTATTTTTCCTAGTATTTTTTCATGTGAATCTCTCTCTCTCTCTCTCTCTCTCTCTCCCCTCCCTCCTTCTCTCTCTCTCCCCCTCTCCCTCTCTTCAACTGCATCTACTCCCCCCCCTCCCCATCCCCTTTGCTTACAGGCACCAATTGCCTACACAATAAAAGATTTGTCTTGTCTTCTCTCTCTCTCTCTCTCTCTCTCTCTCTCTCTCTTCAACTGTATCTACTTCCCCCTCCCCTCCCCTTTGCTTACAGGCACCAATTGCCTACAAAATAAAAGTTTTTTGTCTATGTCTTATGCCTCTCTCTCTCTCTCTCTCTCTCTCTCTCTCTCTCTCTCTCTCTCTCTCTCTCTGGAACAGTCCTTTCTATTGATGGTTCTGGTTCCACCGAGTTTACAGCCTTTAAAAGCTTGGTAACAACCATGCCATAAAATCGCCACCCAATAAATGCTTCTTACCCAATAATCCCCCACACATCCCTACATCTTTCTCTCTTCCTCTCTCTCTCTTCCTCTGTGTGTGTGTGTGTGTGTGTGTGTGTGTGTGTGTGTGTGTGTGTGTGTGTGTGTGTGTGTGTGTGCGTGCGTGTGCGCGCGCGCGCGTGCACGTGTGTGTGCGTGTGTGTGTGAGCATGCGCACAAGTGTGTGCATGCGTGTGTGTGTATGTGTGACATATGACTCTCTCTCTCTGTTTCTATCTCTGTCTGTCTGCCTCACACAGATACTGATGAGAAAAAAGAAAAAGCCAGCAGATACTGCTCATTCAATGTACCATCTCAAAATAACATTTTGATTTGACTTGACCACCACTCATTCAAACAGACCTTCCAAAACCACACCAAAACTGCTTGAAAATCTTTCTTTCAGTTCACAGCATCCTTGGCAAGCTGATCAACCACCTCTCTTCCTCCAGTGCCGACACTACCAGGAACCCGATCAGACACTGAGCTGTAGCCATGAGGTTTTAGAGAGGTGTGTTGTTCAGACAACTTCAGAAGTTGAGCGTCTACAGCCAGCAAAGGCCTCCACAGCACAGAGGGAGACTGAGGACACGAGGAAGTCTGCACATGGTGATGTAGAGATGATGTGGACTCCCCATGTTGATGTAGAGGTGATGTGGACTCCCCATGTTGATGTAGAGGTGATGTGGACTCCCCATGTTGATATAGAGGTGATGTGGACTCCCCATGTTGATTTAGAGGTGATGTGGACTCCCCATGTTGATGTAGAGGTGATGTGGACTCCCCATGTTGATATAGAGGTGATGTGGACTCCCCATGTTGATGTAGAGATGATGTGGACTCCCCATGTTGATATAGAGGTGATGTGGACTCCCCCATGGTTGATGTAGAGATGATGTGGACTCCCCATGTTGATGTAGAGGTGATGTGGACTCCCCATGTTGATGAAGAGGTGATGTGGACTCCCCTGTTGATGTAGAGATGATGTGGGACTCCCCATGTTCATGTAGAGATGATGTGGATCCCCATGTTGATGCAGAGATGATGTAAAGTGCCAGGACCATGGTTGTGAGCTCAGCAGAGTGGCTAAAGTGCTGTGAAGGAATATGTCCACAACATCAGCAGTGTGGATACAGCTCTATGAAGGAATGTGTCCACAACATAAACAGTGTGGATACAGCACTGTGAAGGAATGTGTCCACAACATCAGCAGTGCGGAATGTGTCCACAACATCAGCAGTGTGGAATGTGTCCACAACATCAGCAGTGTGGATGTGTCCACAACATCAGCAGTGTGGAATGTGCCCACAACATCAGCAGTGTGGATACAGCACTGTGAAGGAATGTGTCCACAACATCAGCAGTGTGGAATGTGTCCACAACATCAGCCGTGTGGATACAGCACTGTGAAGGAATGTGTCCACAACATCAGCAGTGTGGAATGTGTCAAGAACATCAACAGTGTGGAATGTGTCCACATCAGCAGTGCGGAATGTGTCCACAACATCAGCAGTGTGGAATGTGTCCACAACATCAGCCATGTGGATACAGCACTGTGAAGGAATGTGTCTACAACATCAACAGTGTGGAATGTGTCCACAACATCAGCAGTGTGGAATGTGTCCACAACATCAGCAGTGTGGAATGTGTCCACAACATCAACAGTGCGGCAGTGTCCACAACATCATCAGCAGTGTGGATACAGCACAGTGTGAAGGAATGTGTCCAGAACTTCTCTGACAGAGAGCTGTTTGGGCAACAGGGCAGCAGAAGCAACCCCACCCCCCTCCCACGCACACACCCAGAGAGACAGAGAGAGAGAGACAGAAATGGAGACAGAGAGAGACAGACTGAGAGAGAGAAAGAAAGGGACAGAGAGAGACAGAGAGAGAGAGAGAGAGAGAGAGAGAGAGAGAGAGAGAGAGAGAGAGAGAGAGAGAGAGAGAGAGAGAGAGAGACAGAGAGAAGAAGAGAGAGACAGAGAGACAGACAGAAGGAGAGACAGGTGGCTGGTAAGGGAAGAGGGTGTGGGGAGGTGGGTAGCAGGGTAGGTGGGGGTGTTAAGTTGTGTGTAAATAAGGATTTATTTTTTCAGTACACTGCATGTCAACACCACTGAGCACACCTGCCTCCAATGAAGAAGACATGATCTTCCACACCAAACTCAGCTGACATCTGCCTCCAATGAAGAAGACATGATCTTCCACACCTAACTCAGCTGACAAAAAATCAACTGAAGGTGTGCCTCAGGTGACAATGAATCCTCTGAAGGTATAATCCAAATGACAATGAATCCTCTGAAGGTGTAATCCAAATGACAATGAATCCTCTGAAGGTGTAATCCAAATGACAATGAATCCACTGAAGGTGTAACACAGGTGACAATGAATCCACTGAAGGTGTATCTCAGGTGACAATGAATCCACTGAAGGTGTGTCTCAGGTGACAATGAATCCACTGAAGGTGTGTCTCAGGTGACAATGAATCCACTGAAGGTGTATCTCAGGTGACAATGTACCCACTGAAGGTGTTGTACCTCAGGTGACAATGAACCCACTGAAGGTGTATCTCAGGTGACAATGAACCCACTGAAGGTGTATCTCAGGTGACAATGAATCCTCTGAAGGTGTAATCCAGATGACAATGAATCAACTGAAGGTGTAACTCAGGTGACAATGAAATCAACTGAAGGTGTAACTCAGGTGACAATGAATCCACTGAAGGTGACACATCAGGTGTCATTCAGATGACAATGAATCCACTGAAAGGGCTACACCAGGTGTAATTCAGGTGACAATGAATCAACTGAAGGTGACACACCAGGTGTAATTCAGGTGACAATGAATCAGCTGAAGGTGACACATCAGGTGTCATTCAGGTGACAATGAATTCACTGAAAGGGATACACCAGGCATGATTCAGGTGACAATGAATCAACTGAAGGTGTAACTCAGGTGACACTGAATGCACTGAAAGGGCTACACCAGGTGTAATCCAGGCGACAATGAATCCCCTGAAAGGGGTAGATCAGGTGGGCGTGGGAGGTGCAGTGAGGTGGTTATGGGTCAGGCAAAGAGAAGTTGAAATGCTGCATGTAGTTCACAGAGGGAATGAAGACAAGTATACCCTTGTCGAATTCCATTTTTTAAAAAAGTATGAGGAGTATTTTGTAGTCAGATTCTACTTTACATGAGTAGGAGAAGTAGTATTTTGTAGTCAGATTCTATTTTACAAAAGTATGACAAGTATACTGTAGCCAGACTACTTTTACAAAAGTATGAGAAGTATATCGCAGTCAGATTCCATTTCATAAATGTATGAGAATCTACACCGTAGTTGGATTCAATTTTTACAATGGTATGAGAATGTACATTGTAGTCAGATTCCATTTCACAAAAGTATGAGAATGTACAGAAGCCGTCTATCTTCACCTGCCTGAACCTGCTACCCAAGTTATCTGACTGGGGTGTGCCTACCCTGGCAACAAAGAACAGGCTTCATTCATTGGGTTTTGCGTTCACCCCTGTACAGTACATATTATGCCAACCACTTCACACCACTGACTACTGCAAAACCCAGGCCAACCTGAGTGCCATACATTTCACACTACTGACTACTGCCAAACCCAGGCCATTAGCTGAGTGCTAGCCATTCCTCCTGTCTCACCACTAGCACCCTCAGTTTGTAAAACACAATCTTAAAAGAAAGATGGAAACATACCACTACCTCATGGAAATGTATAACAAAAAGAACATAAATACAAAACAAGACATTGCAAAATGAGCACCAAGTATCGACTCAGAACAGCGTTTACAGTATCATCAGCAACCAAACAATATTTTTTTTTTTTTTTTTTTTTTGATATATGAAAGAAACAGTAAGCTGGCTAAGGTTTCTTATAACAAAGGAAAAAAAAAAAATTGTTAACTCTTTCCAGACCACGGACAGACAAAGAGGCCACAGAGGCAGGAAAACAGTTGCAGATGACAGCAAAAGACTCACAGATTAAAATGTTAACCGTTTCCAGACCATCAACAGAAGAATGGGCCACAGAGGCAGGGAAACAGCAGAAGACAGCCAGAGACTGACTGACCGAAAATGCAGGTGGCAGAGCCAGTGAGAGAGGCAGTAATGGGGACACAGCTGGCCTTCATAAAAAAGGGGGGCTGGGAGGGGGGAGGGGGTAGAGGATGACATGCATAGTGAAAGAACACCCCCTCCCCCCCCCCCCCCCACCCTCCATCCCAGCCCCTCTCTCACCCTTCCCCAAGGGGCAGACAATCAGGAACAAAATAAGAGCAGACAGGCTGTTTACTGCCCACCACATTGCACACCCAGACACAGACACACCAACACACTGGGGAAACTCAAGACACAGACACACCAACACACTGGGGAAACTCAAGAGACAGACACACCACACACTGGGGAAACTCAAGACACAGGCCAACACACTGGCACACCCAGACACAGGCCAACACACTGGGGGAAACTCAAGGCACAGGCCAACACACTGGGGAAACTCAAGACACAGGCCAACACACTGGGGAAACTCAAGACACAGGCCAACACACTGGGGAAACTCAAGACACAGGCCAACACACTGGGGAAACCCAAGACACAGGCCAACACACTGGGGAAACTCAAGACACAGGCCAACACACTGGGGAAACTCAAGACACAGGCCAACACACAGGGGGAAACTCAAGACACAGACCAACACACTGGGGAAACTCAAGACACAGGCCAACACACAGGGGAAACTCAAGACACAGCCAACACACTGGGGAAACTCAAGGCACAGGCCAACACACAGGGGAAACTCAAGACACAGGCCAACACACAGGGGAAACTCAAGACACAGGCCAACACACTGGGGAAACTCAAGACACAGGCCAACACACAGGGGAAACTCAAGACACAGGCCAACACACTGGGGAAACTCAAGACACAGGCCAACACACAGGGGAAACTCAAGACACAGGCCAACACACTGGGGAAACTCAAGACACAGGCCAACACACAGGGGAAACTCAAGACACAGGCCAACACACTGGGGAAACTCAAGACACAGGCCAACACACAGGGGAAACTCAAGACACAGGCCAACACACTGGGGAAACTCAAGGCACAGGCCAACACACTGGGGAAACTCAAGACACAGGCCAACACACTGGGGAAACTCAAGGCACAGGCCAACACACTGGGGAAACTCAAGACACAGGCCAGCACACTGGGGAAACTCAAGACACAGGCCAGCACACTGGGGAAACTCAAGACACAGGCCAGCACACACTGGGGAAACTCAAGACACAGGCCAGCACACACTGGGGAACTCAAGACACAGGCCAGCACACTGGGGAAACTCAAGACACAGGCCAGCACACTGGGGAAACTCAAGACACAGGCCACACACTGGGGAAACTCAAGACACAGGCCAGCACACTGGGAAACTCAAGACACAGGCCAGCACACTGG
>JADBJO010007196.1:17500-20000 GCA_016801955.1 Conus betulinus
AGATTCCTTCATGGTTGCGTCAGCAAACTGCCTGTGCACATTCACAAGGAAGACCATGAGTCTGCTGTAAGACAGATCACAGGAGATCGTGACGTGCGATCAGTATGAATGTCATTAACATCGTTGTCTGTGTTTCAGTCTATCTCACCCTCTCCTTCCCTTTTACCCTCTCTCTTGCAAATTAACCCCCCCCCCCCCCCCCCCCCCCCCCCCCCCCGCACCCCCCCCCCCCCCCAGTTTCCCCCCTCTCCACCCTTCCACTCATCTTTTCTTCCTGAGCTCTCCTGTCTCTCCCTACCCCTCCTCCCTCTCCCCTACCTCTCTCTATAGTTCTCCCTCCTCCTTTCTCCCTCTTCCTCTTCTTCTCTCAAACCCTGCCCCTCTTGCGTCCAGCCTTAACCCTTTTCTCCCCCCACTTCTGAGTGTGTGCGTGCGTGTGTGTGTGTGTGTGTGTGTGTGTGTGTGTGTGTGTGTGTGTGTGTGTGTGTGTGTGTGTGTGCATATGTGTGTGCGCACGTGCTCACATGTGTGTGTGTGTGTGTGTGTGTGTGTGTGTGTGTGTGTGTGCTGCGCGCGCGCACGCCTGCGTGCACATGCTTGCGCATGCACGTGTGTGTGTGTGTGTGTGCGCGCGCACTGATGCGTGCGTGCGTGCGTAAGGGCCTAACTACCCCCCCCCCTCCCCCCCCCCCACCACCACCACCACCCCCTTCCTTCACGTCACACAACGCTTCCTTCCTCCCTCTCGGTGAAAAGGAAAGGCAGCTGTCCGCCGCCCAAGCCAAGGAAAACACTGCCCTTCCCTGCCGGCTGACCTGGCCTGACCCCTGTTGACCTGGTCTGACCCCTGCCGTCAGCAGGGGGGGGGGGGGGGGGGGGGGGGGGGGTCATCGACTCACACATGCCCTTCATGCCGGACTGTGCTCCCCCCCCCCCCCCCCCCCCCACCCCCCTGGGCAGAAGGAGGTCAGGCTGAGATCGTCGCTGATGAAGCTGACCAGGGCCTGTTTTCAGGACAAGTTGCTCCCAGTTATGTAGTTACATTGAGGTTTAACGTCCCTCACCCGCCTCATGTGCTGGGTCAAGTTTGGAATCATCCCCAGCCTGGAGCGTTTCCAGTAATTAACTTAAAAGCAAAGACAGGATGTCTTTTTTCTCTCTTACAGAATCTCTGCATGTTTTGTTTTTTGCTGTTGCTTTTTATTTCTTTTTATATGAATTCTTGTGTGTCAACTGTGTGTTCCTTCAATGTTTTCAATAAAATACCTGCGTGTAATGTTTGAATGCCTGCATGTAATGTCGGAATACCTGCATGTAATGTTTGGGATACCTGTGTGCAATGTTTGAATACCTGCGTGTAATGATGCGTGTGTTGTTTGAATACCCGTGTGTAATGTTTGAATACCTGCCTGTAATATTTGAATGCCTGTGTGTAGTGTTTGAATACCTGTGGGTAATGATGCGTGTAATGTTTCAATACCTGCGTGCAATGTTTGAATACCTGCGTGTGTAATGTTTGAATACCTGCATGTAATGGTCGAATACGTGTGCGTCATGTTTGAATACCTGCGTGCAATGTTTGAATACCTGCATGTCATGTTCGAATACGTGTGTGTAAAATGCTTGAATACCTGCGTGTAATGTTTGAATACCTGTGCGATGTGAACCGGGCGGCAACATCAAATGCCCCCATGTCGTTGATGTTTACTGTAAAGACTGCAGAACGTTATGCAGATGGATAGGGAAAAAAAAAAAAATAAAGAAAAAAAAAAGACAGTACTGGAAGGAGTCCTGTCTCCCATCATACTATAAACATTTAGATTTGTGACCCAAAAAAAAAATCAATGGTTCTTTCAGAGGTAGACAGGCGCCTGCCAACTACGCAGTACCTGACTGCACCAGCAAAGTCTGTTTCTGGGGAGGGCTGTCAACGAGGCTGAAAAGATGCGAGCTCTGTTCATAACTAGCGATGGAAATAATTAGCAGCTTGCTTGTGTGTAAGATTTTCATTTTTTAAGAGGAGTGTGGGGATAAAGGGGGAGGGGGTGTACTGAGAGGGGATAAAGGGGGAGGGGGTGTACTGAGAGGGGGATAAAGGGGGAGGGGGTGTACTGAGAGGGGGATAAAGGGGGAGGGGGTGTACTGAGAGGGGGATAAAGGGGGAGGGGGTGTACTGAGAGGGGGATAAAGGGGAGGGGGTGCACTGAGAGGGGGATAAAGGGGGAGGGGGTGTACTGAGAGGGGGATAAAGGGGGAGGGGTGCACTGAGAGGGGGATAAAGGGGGGGGGGTGGGGGTGTACTGACTGAGAGGGGGATAAAGGGGGAGGGGGTGTACTGAGAGGGGGATAAAGGGGGAGGGGGTGTACTGAGAGGGGGATAAAGGGGGAGGGGGTGTACTGAGAGGGGGATAAAGGGGGAGGGGGGTGTAGTGGGGGGTGGGGGGTGGGTGGGGGAGGAAGTGGTGGGAAGGGCTGAAGGCAATGTGTGAAACAAGACAGA
>JADBJO010007196.1:22500-40000 GCA_016801955.1 Conus betulinus
GGGAGGGGGGGGGGGGGGGGGGGGAGGGGGGGGAGAAAAGGACACGTTCGGGGAGGATAGGGAAGGGAAAAAACGCAGGAAGAGAGATACAGAGGGGTGCTGGAGTGGGGGGGGGGGGGGGGGGGGGGGGGGGGGGGAGCTGGCTGGAGAACAGCTGACTTGAAAAAAGTCTGAAAAAAGGCCGGGCTCCTGGGGCAACGCCTCGCCTTGGTGTGTGTGTGTAGGGGGGGGTGGGGGGGGGGGGTGGGGGGGAGGGGTGTGGAGGAGTGGGGGGGGGGGGGGGGGGGTGTCCAGGGGGCTACTGAAATGGAATCTAGGCAGTTTTTAAAGATTGCTTCGTGGTCTCTCATGATACGCCAATTACTCTGCAGGAAGCAAAGAAATCAAGAGAAAATCTCTCTCTCTCTCTCTCTCTCTCTCTCTCACTCACTCACCACACACACACACACACACACACACACACACACACACACACACACACACACAGAGAGAGGGAGGTCGGGGTTTCACTTATTTTACATGCTTTTCTAATAGGAAAAAAAGAAAAAGAAAGCAAAGAAAGAAAAGAGAATTTGAAAAAAAAAAAATGTCTGAAAGTCTTCAGCAGTCATGACCATAAGCTGGCCAATGAAGGCGCAGTGTTCCTTCTTGTGGACACAACCACTGTCACTTCCTGCATCGCACTTCTTCAGGGTTAGAACCACGCCCACCACAGGGGGCACATGATCACGACACATCACTCCTCTGGGCTGTCACGTCAACAACATAAATAACAATCCCTATGTGGTCGTTATTTTTAAGGGGGGAGGGGGTGTGAATGGAATTGGGGAACTAACAGGGGGTAGAACATTAATCCGATCACGAGATCCCGTCTGCTCCCACAGCAGTCCGGTGTTACTGAAGCATCGACATACTTCTTGCAGAGCACGTGTTTGAACAGCGCTGTTCAAAACACGATCAGCGCGCAGTTCAGCTCTTTTCAACAAAGCCGATGAGTAACAACGAGCTGTTCCGGTTAGTTCACTTTCCGATGACAAGTCGAGCGCCATCGATAAAGATAATTCACTATTGTAGTCTCTTCAGTCCAATCCAATTTCCAACAGTTGACAAGTGTGACTTCTGCTCAAACGTCTCGCCTTTAAATTTACGATTCGTGACGCGGAAGACATCGAACTGTCCCTTCAAAAGAAGAAGACACTGCCTGACCCACGACCAAAACTGGCTAAATGAATTGCGCTCACCATTATGTTTCGCCTGGCACTGAAACGCTTCGGTTTAAAGCTAGCAGAAGCGCCGCGATATACCATAACGATCGCGGGCGGCTGAGCGCTGAACGTAGAATCACGGAAACCTGGATTGGACTTGGAAGGGGGGGGGGGGGGGGGGAAAAACTGGATACAGTGCGAGACTCAGGGTGCTGAAGCGCTTCACGATCTTTTTCCCCAGCGGACTTTTTACTCCTCCCTCGATGTTCGCTTTTTCCTGCCTCTGAAAAGCAGGGTGATCTTCACGGAAATCGGGGATCCGAGCCGAGTTCTCCAGCCTGGGACAGGGAAGGAGGGAGGATGGTGGTACCTAACTACCGGTCAGCGCCCGAGTGACACAAGCACTTGCATAAGGCGCGGAGTTGAGGGGAAGACAGTGAGCGCCAGCCAAGCACACAAGTCTTGGTGAAGGAACCCCTTGGGTTACTCTAGGGGGGTTACGTACCGCAGTCTGCTTGGCTTACGTTACACCATGACTACCACACAAAAGGCACGCGCGCGCGCACACGCACACGCACACACACACACGTTTTCACACACATACACATGCGCGCACTCGTATGCAGGCGCTCGCGCGCGCGCGCGCGCACACACACACACACACACACACACACACACACACACACACACGCAAGCACTAACACAGGCATGGCACACACACACACACACACACACACACACACACACACACACACACACACACACCACACAATGTATGCTAAAACGAAGTACGTTGTAGGTGGCAAAAAGTGGGGTTTACGAAAAAGTAATCGGCTGTCCGGGATTTTGACTGGTGGAAAACCTTCTTAATTAGTTTCGAAAGAACACACACACACACACACACACACACATACGCACACGCACACACACGCGCGCACGCACACACACACACACACACACACACACACACACACACACCATCTGTGAACACGTGAACGAGAAAGAAAGGAAAGAGGCAAAGTGGGGGGTGGGGAGTGGGGAACAGGACAGGATCGATGTGACATACGTAGGTGGAAAAAGAGAGAGAGAGAGAGAGAGAGAGAGAGAGAGAGAGAGAGAGAGAGAGAGAGAGCTCAGGGAAATACAACAAAACAAAAAAAAAAAAAGGAAACCATTTCTGGCACTCGTTTGCCACTGACTAAATATTGACAGCGTGGAGAGAAAGATGGCAGGAAGGGGAGGGGGAGGGGGGGGGGGGGGAGGGGGGATACGGTGGTGGGGGAGGGACAAGAGTGGGGGCCAAGGAGGAAGGGAGAGAGGTCTTGAAGGGAACATTTTCACCCGTATAATATATCGGGGTGTGCCCACTCGCGACACTCTCAGCGAATCTGAACGGGGGGCCGACCCCTCCAGCTCCATGCTAATGGAGAGACCTGTTGTACAGCCAACACAAAGACTGTGCACGCCAGGAGAAAAAAAAAAAAAAATGGACGTCCATTAATTTGAATGCAGAGCAACATGGAATCTTTCCAACTCTGGGGGCCATCTCCTCCCCCCCCCCCCCCCCCCCCCCCCCACCCCCCTGTCCCCCCCCCCCCCCCCCCCCCCCCCTTAGCCCATCCCCCACCCCTCCTTCCTCTGTCTCTTCCCTTCACCTCCGTTCCTTTCTCTCCCTCTCCATCTATGTATTTCCACAGGGCCATGTCACCCTGCAGTCTGCCATGGAAAGCCACAGGGCCATGTCACCCTGCCATCTGCCATGGAAAGCCACAGGGCCATGTCACCCTTCCATGGAAAGCCACAGGGCCATGTCACCCTGCCATCTGCCATGGAAAGCCACAGGGCCATGTCACCCTTCCATGGAAAGCCACAGGGCCATGTCACCCTGCCATGGAAAGCCTAAGGGCCATGTCACCCTGCCGTCTGCCATGGAAAGCCTCAGGGCCATGTCACCCTGCCATGGAAAGCCTAAGGGCCATGTCACCCTGCAGTCTGCCATGGAAAGCCACAGGGCCATGTCGCCCTGCCATGGAAAGCCACAGGGACCATGTCGCCCTGCAGTCTGTCATGGAAAGCCACAGGGCCATGTCACCCTGCCATGGAAAGCCACAGGAGGTCTGCCATGGAAAGCCACAGGAGGTCTGCCATGGAAAGCCACAGGGGTCTGCCATGGAAAGCCACAGGGGTCTGCCATGGAAAGCCACAGGGGGTCTGCCATTGAAAGCCACAGGGGGTCTGCCATGGAAAGCCACAGGGGTCTGCCATGGAAAGCCACAGGGGGTCTGCCGTCTGCCATTGAAAGCCACAGGGGGTCTGCCATGGAAAGCTGCGGGGCCATTCGGTTCCAATCACCATATTGCTGAAAATCCCCCATCTCTTTCAGATCAAATCAACAGCAACAACAAAAATAAATGGTGATTGGCCGCGACCAGAAGTTGACAGGATAGATCTCTCGACTTGTGTCAAGAGAACTGATTTTTTTCAACCTTGGGGGCTTGAATGGAAAACTTTGTTTTCCCGAGTGACCAGTAGTGATCGGTGATGTAGCGCTGACAGAAGTTTGCAAGGGATTCTGTTCATTATGATACTGATTCCCTATGGGAAAACCTCAGCGTCCATCCAGCGGACCGTACCTACCTCCTGTTAGCTTGATTCCCGCTGGTGGACGTTTACGCAAGGAAATAAAACTCCTATATAACTAGCTACTGTTCGACCAGAACGAACAAGAAATGCAACGCTTTATGCGCTATGCACTAAAAACTGAACAAAAAAAAAAAGAAAAGGGGGGGGGGGGGGGGGGGGGGTGGGGGGATTAATGGCAAATACTTCGCTTCGCAGCATTTTGTGGAAAATCGGAACGAAATTAGTTTATAAGACTTCTACGTTATTTTGCTTAGTGTTCATTATCTTTGTCAAACTCTTTGGGTTTTGTTTTGGTAAAGGGAGCACACACCAAAAAAAAAAAAAAAGGATTCTTGTTCCTCAGTCTCTCCTTTGATTGAATGGAGTAAATGAGCGGAGTTGATGGAGCTAACATGCTGCGTTTGTGATGGAGTGTATGTAAATGCAGTGTGTGACAAGTAAGTGTCTATAGTAGAGGAAGAAGTCAACGTGGGCAAGGTTTTCCTTGTGACAGTTTAACGTGATAACCATGGCCACGTTGCATATCCAGCGAGTATCTCTCTCTCTCTCTCTCTCTCTCTCTCTCTCTCTCTCACACACACACACACACACACACACACTGAATCGGTGTGGGGTAAAAAAAAAAAAATAAAAAAAAAAAGGAGGGAGAATAGTTCTGTGTTAACACAAATCATCCACAACGATAATGAAATTAAAAAGACAGCGACACATCCACACAAAACAGCCAGGGCCATAAAACATTCACACTTCCCGCATTCCACTATCTGCATTCACTTTCATTCAGAGGCTCTGTAGCGACTGGTAAGTAATTATCTACTATAATCCATTGCCAGAAAGAGCCTCGACGACTATGTCAGAAGCTTCTTTCCGTCCACCGATTATCTTCCCTTGAGCTTCTCGCCTGTGGCTTCGCAGTCATGAAATGAATGGCTTTCTCCAGCTTTCTTCCAATACGTCCACCGCCTCCACCGCCCTCACCCCCACCCCCACCCCACCCCACCCCCCCCACATACACACACACACACTCCTCACTCTCTCTTTCCACCCTCTTTTCCAAACAGCATTTTTGTTTTGTTTTGTTTTAATATTCGGCCGATGTTCAAAGAGTGAAGCAGCCCACACAATTCCAACAGATCATAAAAGGCTGTGGCGCTTTCAGTCAATATACGGCGATCACACACGCAAACGGACTTTTTTCTTTTTTTTTTCTTTTTTTTTTTTTTTTTTTTTTAAATTTAAGAGCGAGAGGGAAGGGAAAAACTGTGGGAGACAGAGACAGATCGAAGGAGAGTGAGAGGGGTTGGGTGGGGTGGAGAAGGGGACTCAGGTCCGAGAGAGAGAACTACCGCTAAGCATTGACAGGCATTCTGTTCAATCAAAGCACGTCCTTGGTCCAGCAATAGCAGAAGAGGTTTAGTTACCGCCAAGGACACAGACAAACAGAGCACAGGACGAGACACAATGCATTTCGACCTCTTGGGTCTTTTTCAGGCAAAAACAGCTAACATTTAGGACAGTGAAAACGAAGAACGAGAAACCACTTATCTTCTCATGTTCGCCGCACGATCAAAGTGGTTTCTCGTTCTTCGTTTTCACTGTAATAATAACAGTAGTACCCTGGACAAAGACGCACCCTGAATCAACGCCTACTTTGCGCTGAACAGATCATGCTAAGTAACAAACTCGTTCATTTTCATTGTCCTTTTTGTTTGTGTCTTGCCTGAAGAAGACCTAGGAGGTCGAAACGCGTCGTGTTTTGTTTTGTGACTCGTTTGTCCACGTTTCTCTTGGCGGTTCGCTAACATTTACTCAAGATTTATTTTTCATTGATGCACTGTGCCTAGTTTCCATTTAGATTCTCTCTCTCTCTCTCTCTCTCTCTCTCTCTCTCTCTCTCTCTCGCATCCCCCCCCCCCCCCCCCCAGTGTTTTTTTCCCCCCTAAATTAACAAGAAACTTTTTTTCAGGGGAAGATCTCCCATACCGGAAATTTCAAAATGAAGTTTGACTTGAAAAGTGCAGGTCAGATTCCCCCCCCCCCCCCCCCCCCCCCCCCCCCCCCCCCCCCCCCCCTATGTTTTGCCCCTTTTACTGACTTTTTTTTTTTTTGGTTAAGAAATATGAGGTGGGAGTGGAAATGAAAGTCCATAAATCTTGGTCACTGCTCCCCTCCCTCCCCTTCCCCACACTCTCTGTCTCTCTCTATTTTGCGTGACTGATATTGCACCTCAGCGTACACCGGCATGTAAGCGCACACTTCTTCACTCACACACACACACACACACACACACACTCACACAAAGTGTGTGTGTGTGTGTGTGTGTGTGTGTGTGTGTGTGTGTGTGTGTGTGTGGTGTGAGTGAGAGAGAGAGAGAGAGAGAGAGAGAGAGAGAGAGAGAGAGAGAAGAAGAAGAAGAAGAAGAAGAAGAGAAAGAGAATGAGCATGGACTGACTGAAACCCGGCGAACAAAGGACAAAATCAAACAGGACATAATATTCCCACTCTCCCAGCATGCGTCTGTGCATCTTCCAACCCAATTCACAATTGGAAATTTTGTTCAAGGTGTTTAAACTACATTGTAATGCTATTCTTTTCCTAAACTGTAAGCAAACAATGAATTAAAAAGAAAACAATGATACATGTTTTGCCGTGTCTATTAATTTTTCAATTTCTTGTTGAAGTGAAACGCAAGAAAAAAAAAAAAAGAAAAAAAAAAAGGACAAAAAAAAAAAAAAAAGAAGAAGAAACAGCTGTTAGTAAGTTACTGTACAGTGCTGTTAAGTAAGAACACCCATCTACAATCCAAGACATTGGTGTCCACAGTACTACACTGTGTTGCTGAGTATAAATACCCATCTACAATCAAGTGTCCACACTACTGTACTGTGTTGCTAGGTAAGAAACACCCCTCTACAATCCAAGACATTGGTGTCCACAGTGCTGTATGTGTTGTTAGGTAAGGATACCCCTCTACAATCCAAGACATTGGTGTCCACAGTGCTGTATGTGTTGTTAGGTAAGGATACCCATCTACAATCCAAGACATTGGTGTCCACAGTACAGCCAGCTTCTTTGCTCTCGGCTATTCCCTGACCAAAGAAGGTTGGGCATTCTGAGAAGAGGGTGAAGGGGGGGACCTTTGGGATGCTGGGAACCCTTATTTTGTCACGGGGACTGCCTCACCATGCCCAGATTGTCCAGGGGAGGACAGTCTGGGGGGGAGCATTTTGGGCTGGGTCACCATCAGTGTGACTGACCGCCACTGCTGATCGCTGGACTGATCGCTGGACTGACCACTGCCCTTCAGGGTGTTGACCTTTGCTGGCATGCAACAGAGAGGGCCCTGTCCCATTTGACCGACTACGAAGCATTTGAGGCATTGAGACATCATGAGACAGAGGACAACTGACAGAGAGAGAGAGAGAGAGAGAGAGAGAGAGAGAGTGTGTGTGTGTGTGTGTGTGTGTGTGTGCGCGTGCGTGTGTGTGTGCTCGTGCGTGCATGTGTGTGTACGCATGTGCGGGCACCTTTGTTTTTGTGCATGTTCATGTGTGTGTGTGTACGTGCGCATATGTGTGTGTGTGTGTGTGTGTGAGTGTGTGTGTGTTTGTGTGTGTGTGTGCGTGCATGCGCATGCACATGTCTTTATGTGTTTGTGCATGTGTGTGTCGGGGGGGGGGGGGGGGGGGGGGGGGGGTATTTAAAGTAATACTCTTCAAATCTGTCTTTTTTTCTCTGTATAGTTTTCACTTCATATGGGATCCTATCAGCACAGACAAAAATGTTGAAACAAAACTGAAGTTGTACTTCTCCAGCCTGTTGTCCACTGTTGGCCTTGACAGTACAGAAAGATGAGACTACCTTTTGTTCTGGTGGTCATGTGATGATGGGGGAGACTACCTGTTGTTCTGGTGGTCACGTGATGATGGGGGAGACTACCTGTTGTTCTGGTCATGTGATGATGATGGAGACTACCTGTTGTTCTGGTGGTCAGTCACGTGATGATGGTAAGAGACTTCCTGTTGTTCTGGTGGTCACGTGATGATGGGGGAGACTACCTGTTGTTCTGGTGGTCACGTGATGATGGGGGAAACTACCTGTTGTTCTGGTGGTCATGTGATGATGGGGGAGACTACCTGTTGTTCTGGTGGTCAGTCATGTGATGATGGGGGAGACTACCTGTTGTTCTGGTGGTCACGTGATGATGGTGTAGGCTACCTGTTGTTCTGGTGGTCAGTCATGTGATGATGGGGGAGACTACCTGTTGTTCTGGTGGTCACATGATGATGGGGGAGACTACCTATTGTTCTGGTGGTCACGTGATGATGGGGGAGACTACCTGTTGTTCTGGTGGTCAGTCATGTGATGATGGTAGAGACTACCTGTTGTTCTGGTGGTCACATGATGATGGTGTAGGCTACCTGTTGTTCTGGTGGTCACGTGATGATGGAGGAGACTACCTGTTGTTCTGGTGGTCAGTTATGTGATGATGGGGGACACTACCTGTTGTTCTGGTGGTCAGTCATGTGATGATGGAGGAGACTACCTGTTGTTCTGGAGGTCACGTGATGATGGTGTAGGCTACCTGTTGTTCTGGTGGTCACGTGATGATGGAGGAGACTACCTGTTGTTCTGAGGTCACGTGATGATGGGGGAGACTACCTGTTGTTCTGGAGGTCAGTCATGTGATGATGATGGAGACTACCTGTTGTTCTGGTGGTCATGTGATGATGGAGGAGACTACCTGTTGTTCTGGTGGTCAGTCATGTGATGATGGGGGAGACTACCTGTTGTTCTGGTGGTCAGTCATGTGATGATGGGGGAGACTACCTGTTGTTCTGGTGGTCAGTCATGTGATGATGGTGGAGACTACCTGTTGTTCTGGTGGTCACATGATGATGGTGTAGGCTACCTGTTGTTCTGGTGGTCAGTCATGTGATGATGAGGGAGACTACCTGTTGTTCTGGTGGTCAGTCATGTGATGATGGAGGAGACTACCTGTTGTTCTGGTGGTCAGTCATGTGATGATGGTGGAGACTACCTGTTGTTCTGGTGGTCATGTGATGATGGGGGAGACTACCTGTTGTTCTGGTGGTCATGTGATGATGGAGGAGACTACCTGTTGTTCTGGTGGTCAGTCATGTGATGATGGGGGAGACTACCTGTTGTTCTGGTGGTCAGTCATGTGATGATGGGGGAAACTACCTGTTGTTCTGGTGGTCAGTCATGTGATGATGGAGGAGACTACCTGTTGTTCTGGTGGTCAGTCATGTGATGATGGTGGAGACTACCTGTTGTTCTGGTGGTCATGTGATGATGGAGGAGACTACCTGTTGTTCTGGTGGTAACGTGATGATGGGGGAGACTACCTGTTGTTCTGGTGGTCAGTCACGTGATGATGGGGGAGACTACCTGTTGTTCTGGTGGTCACGTGATGATGGGGAGAGACTATCTGTTGTTCTGGTGGTCACGTGATGATGGAGGAGACTACCTGTTGTTCTGGTGGTCAGTCATGTGATGATGGTAGAGACTACCTGTTGTTCTGGTGGTCATGTGATGATGGTAGAGACTACCTGTTGTTCTGGTGGTCAGTCATGTGATGATGAGGGAGACTACCTGTTGTTCTGGTGGTCAGTCATGTGATGATGATGGGGGAGACTACCTGTTGTTCTGGTGGTCAGTCATGTGATGATGGTGGAGACTACCTGTTGTTCTGGTGGTCACATGATGATGGTGTAGGCTACCTGTTGTTCTGGTGGTCAGTCATGTGATGATGAGGGAGACTATACCTGTTGTTGTGGTGGTCAGTCATGTGATGATGGAGGAGACTACCTGTTGTTCTGGTGGTCAGTCATGTGATGATGGGGGAGACTACCTGTTGTTCTGGTGGTCATGTGATGATGGGGGAGACTACCTGTTGTTCTGGTGGTCATGTGATGATGGAGGAGACTACCTGTTGTTCTGGTGGGGTCAGTCATGTGATGATGGGGGAAACTACCTGTTGTTCTGGTGGTCAGTCATGTGATGATGGAGGAGACTACCTGTTGTTCTGGTGGTCAGTCATGTGATGATGGTGGAGACTACCTGTTGTTCTGGTGGTCATGTGATGATGGAGGAGACTACCTGTTGTTCTGGTGGTAACGTGATGATGGGGAGACTACCTGTTGTTCTGGTGGTCAGTCACGTGATGATGGGGGAGACTACCTGTTGTTCTGGTGGTCACGTGATGATGGGGGAGACTACTGTGTTCTGGTGGTCACGTGATGATGGAGGAGACTACCTGTTGTTCTGGTGGTCAGTCATGTGATGGTAGAGACTACCTGTTGTTCTGGTGGTCATGTGATGATGGTAGAGACTACCTGTTGTTCTGGTGGTCAGTCATGTGATGATGATGGAGACTACCTGTTGTTCTGGTGGTCAGTCATGTGATGATGGTAGAGACTACCTGTTGTTCTGGTGGTCACGTGATGATGGGGGGAGACTACCTGTTGTTCTGGTGGTCAGTCATGTGATGATGGTGGAGACTACCTGTTGTTCTGGTGGTCACATGATGATGGTGGAGACTACCTGTTGTTCTGGTGGTCACATGATGATGATGATGGGGGACTACCTGTTGTTCTGCTGGTCAGTCATGTGATGATGGGGGAGATGACTACCTGTTGTTCTGGTGGTTATGTGATGATGGGGGAGACTACCTGTTGTTCTGATGGTCACGTGATGATGGGGGAGACTACCTGTTGTTCTGGTGGTCAGTCATGTGATGATGGGGGAGACTACCTGTTGTTGTTCTGGTGGTCAGTCATGTGATGATGGAGGAGACTACCTGTTGTTCTGGTGGTCAGTCATGTGATGATGGGGGAGACTACCTGTTGTTCTGGTGGTTAGTCATGTGATGATGGAGGAGACTACCTGTTGTTCTGGTGGTCAGTCACGTGATGATGGGGGAGACTACTACCTGTTGTTCTGGTGGTCACGTGATGATGGGGAGAGACTACCTGTTGTTCTGGTGGTCATGTGCTAATGGGGGATACTACCTGTTGTTCTGGTGGTCAGTCATGTGATGATGGAGGAGACTACCTGTTGTTCTGGTGGTCACATGATGATGGTGGAGACTACCTGTTGTTCCGGTGGTCAGTCATGTGATGATGGAGGAGACTACCTGTTGTTCTGGTGGTCAGTCATGTGATGATGGAGGAGACTACCTGTGTTCTGGTGGTCAGTCACGTGATGATGGGGAGACTACCTGTTGTTCTGGTGGTCACGTGATGATGGGGGAGACTACCTGTTGTTCTGGTGGTCATGTGATAATGGGGGAGACTACCTGTTGTTCTGGTGGTCATGTGCTAATGGGGGATACTACCTGTTGTTCTGGTGGTCAGTCATGTGATGATGGGGGAGACTACCTGTTGTTCTGGTGGTCACGTGATGATGGGGGGAGACTACCTGTTGTTCTGGTGGACATGTGATAATGGGGGAGACTACCCGTTGTTCTGGTGGCCACATGATGATGGGAAAGACTGCAGCTCTCTGTCAATGTCTCAGTTGTGGTCATGATCATGGGGACTGAGGTCATGGCTGACAGAGCTGGAATAGCTCAGATGACGCAGCACCATGCTCGCAATCTTGGTGATCCTGGGGTTGCTGGTTTGAACCTCTGCATGGGCTGTTTCGGTATAGAGGGATTTTTTTCCCTCGGAGTGAACATTGGTTCTGACTCCATTTTTCAAATAGTCCTTTGAAGCGACTATTAACTGAGGTTCTGTGTGTGATTTCAAGCATAACATCTTGCACATATGTAAAATTCCCTATTAACTTATTATTATCATTATCATTATTATAATTATCATTATTAATATCATTATCATTATTATTACCATTATTATCATCATTATCAATACCATTATTATTATCAATACCATTGTTTTTACTACTGTTACTATCATTATTATCATCATTATTATTATTGTTGTTGTTATTATTGTTACTATAAATAAAATTTGTCACTATTATCATTGTCATCAATATTATTATCATTATCATCATTATTACTATTATAGTTGTTATTATTGTTACTATTATTTGTTACTATTATCATTATTATTATTATCATTATCATCATCATTTATTATTATCAAGTCCATGGCTGCTGTGTGTACATGTAAGGACCACCAGTGAGAGTATACTAACTGCCTCAGCTCGTGTTCAGGGAGTGCGAATGACCAAGTCGCTGCCATTCAGGTAAGAATTAAGGCATTAAGTGTTTAAAGGTATTCAGAGAAGGACTGGTGCTGACCGCAAATTTTGCAGTTGCCTGATTGGCCGTTCAGTCCTTACATCCATTCGACCACCTGATTCGCTCTTGCCTTTGGGGTGGGGTTGACTGGTGTCTCGGGTTCCAGCTCAAGGTGTGTGAACGAATGTGTGTGTTATGTGTGTGTACGGATGGGGTTCCTGTTCAATGTCCCATCACACATCATGGTGATTGCACACATCTAATCAGGATCATTTTGACACATCTAATCAAGATCCTTTTCACACATCTAATCAAGATCATTTTGATACATCTAATCAAGATCATTTTCACACATCTCTAATCATGATCATTTTCACTCATCTAATCAAGATCATTTTGATACATCTAATCAAGATCATTTTCACACTTCTAATCAAGTTGATTTTGACAGCATTTGAATACTATCATTATGGGGGGGGGGGGGGGGGGGAAAGGGGGGGGAAAGTGGGGGACAGCTGGATAGTATGTATGGTGAAAAATGATAGATCACTGGGGGAAGTGGAGGGTAGTTGGATAGTATGTATGGTGAAAAATGACAGACCACTGGGGGAAAGTGGAGGGTATTTGGATAGTATGTATGGTGAAAAATGACAGATCACTGGGGAAATGGAGGGTAGTTGAATAGCATGTATGGTGAAAAATGATAGATCACTGGGGGGAAGTGGAGGGTAGTTGGATAGTATGTATGGTGAAAAAATGACAGATCACTGGGGAAAAGTGGAGGGTAGTTGAATAGTATGTATGGTGAAAAATGACAGATCACTGGGGGAAAGCGGGAGACAGCTGGATAGTATGTATGGTGAAAAATGACAGATCACTGGGGAAAGCGGGAGACAGCTGGATAGTATGTATGGTGAAAAATGACAGATCACTGGGGGAAAGCGGGGGACAGCTGGATAGTATGTATGGTGGGAAAAATGACAGATCACTGGGGGAAAGCGGGAGACAGCTGGATAGCATGTATAGTGAAAAATAACAGATCACTGGGGGAAAGCGGGGGACAGCTGGATAGTATGTATGGTGAAAAATGACAGATCACTGGAGGAAAGTGGAGGGTAGATGTATCGTATATATGCGGTGAAAAAAATGATAGATCACTGGGGGAAAGTGGAGGGTAGTTGAATAATATGCACGGTGAAAAAATGAGAGATCACTATGGAAAAGTGGAGGATAGTTGAATAGTATGTACGGTGAAAAAGGATAGATAACGGGAAGGGTTTAAGTTGAAAAAAAAAAAAAGAAAAGAAAAAGAGAAAAATAGGTTTAAGGACTGAAAAATGAAAAGCTTAAGGATAACACTTATCCCCTGTGTCAGCTACATGTTACTGTGGTGTACAGGGTACTGGACAATCTTGACAACAAACACCGCTCCAAATCATCCTGGGTTCATTAATACACTAAAGGTGAACTACTACAAATACACTCTGACCAAAGTCACAAACTAAATTGACAAATAAACCATTCACCAAATCACAGAGAACGATTCATTTTCAGCACTGCAGAACAAACATACTTTTAGTTGAATTATACATTATAGTTGAGCTATGGCTGCTGCTTTTCTTAATCGACAGACAAGCCACTCTTGTGGGCATGTGTGTGTGTCTTTGTCTACAGGTGTGTCTTTAGAGTGTGTGTTCATTTTCTCAAGTGAGTTTTCAAGTGTAAGTGCGGTGATGTGTATGTGTGCCAACATGTATACGTGTGTGTGTGTGTGAGTGTGTGTGTGAGTGCGTGTGTGTGTGTGTGTGTGTGTGTGTGTGTGTGTGTGTGTGTGTGTGTGTGTGTGTGAATGTGAGTGTGTGAGTGTGAATGTGTGTTGTGTGTGTGTGTGTGTGTGTGTGTGTGTGTGTGTGTGACACAGAGCGACAGAGAGACAGACAGACAGACAGACAGACAGAGAGTGTGTGTGTGTGTGTATGTGTGTGTGTGTGTGTGTGTGTGTGTGTGTGTGTGTGTGTGTGTGTGTGTGTGTGTGTGTGTATGTGTGTGTGTGTGTGGTGTGTGTGTGCGTGCGTGCGTTGCGTGCGTGCGTGCGTGCATGTGTGCGTGCGTGCGCGCGCGCGTGCATGCGTGTGCGTGTGTGTGTGTGTGTTTGTGTGTGTGAGTGAGTAGTTTATTGAAGAACACACACAAGAAACATCTGGCGGTGTATTCAGCAGACACAGTGTTGACAGAACATCTGTTACCACTGTTGTTTGAACATTTTTTTTTATGTAACCAAAAGACAGCCTTTAACACACCGTTACCAAGATAAACTTTCATGACAGTAGGGGCTGGACAAATATCTGCAGAAAAAACATTAATTACTCACACACGCAGCGATGTCTTGAAATGGTACATTACTCAGGTCAAGCCTACAGTAACATGTATGGTGATGTACAGACTTGTGACGTGTCATGTAGGACAGGAAGCCTACAGTAACATGTATGTTGATGTACAGACCTGTGACATGTCATGTAGGACAGGAAGCCTCAGTAACATGTATGATAATGTACAGCCTGTGTCATGTAGAACAGGAAGCCTACAGTAACATGTATGATAATGTACAGCCTGTGTCATGTAGAACAGGAAGCCTACAGTAACATGTATGGTGATGTACAGCCTGTGTCATGCAGGACAGGAAGCCTACAGTAACATGTATGGTGATGTATTACCTGTGATGTGTCTTGTAGGACAGGAAACCTACAGTAACATGTATGATGATGTACCTGTGATGTGTCATGTAAGACAGGAAGTCTACAGTAACATGTATGGTGATGTACAGACCTGTGATGTGTCATGTAGGACAGGAAGCCTACAGTAACATGTATGGTGATGTACCTGTGATGTGTCATGTAAGACAGGAAGCCTACAGTAACATGTATGGTGATGTACAGACCTGTGACGTGTGACGTGTCATGTAGGACAGGAAACCTACAGTAACATGTATGGTGATGTACAGACCTGTGATGTGTCATGTAGGACAGGAAGCCTACAGTAACATGTATGGTGATGTACAGACCTGTGACATGTCATGTAGGACAGGAAGCCTACAGTAACATGTATGGTGATGTAAAGACCTGTGACGTGTCATGTAGGACAGGAAACCTACAGTAACATGTATGGTGATGTATTACCTGTGACGTGTCATGTAGGACAGGAAACCTACAGTAACATGTATGGTGATGTACAGACCTGTGACGTGTCATGTAGGACAGGAAACCTACAGTAACATGTATGGTGATGTATTACCTGTGATGTGTCATGTAGGACAGGAAGCCTACAGTAACATGTATGGTGGATACCACAGACCTGTAATGTGTCTTGCAGGATTCCCCAAACGGCTCTTCACCACACACACACCCCACCCACCCCCCACCCCACCCCCGCCGCCCCCAAAAAAAAAGAGAAATACGGATATAAGATTTAAGGAATGCCTTTGACTCAGGCTGCAAATTCGTTACCTTATGAACAGATGAAAATCCCTCTGGGTCTAAACAGTCCTTTGAATAAATAAAAATCCCTCTTCTGCTCGGAGGGGGGGGGGGGGGGGGGGGGGAGGGGGGGGGGGGGGGGGGGGGGGATCCAATGAGAAAAGGACTGTGCCAGGAAGAGAGGGTTGGGTGGCGTTGGGTGTAATCAATCAGTTCATTGCCACATACATGTCAATGAAAATAGGCAGACCTGTTGACTTCTTTTGGTCCCTACACCATCGCTGGGCCACAAGGAATTGGGAGTGACTACAGACCATCAAATGGCAAAAAAATGGAAGGGGGGGTGGGGGGGGGGGGGGGGGGGGGTTTGTAAGGTAAGGTGATTTTGGTTATAGCCCAGCCGACCGCAAAGGGCCACATCAGGGATGTCACCGCACTGAAGTCAACTGACAAGTCACCATAAAAAAAAAAAAAAAAAAAAAAAAAACCCAACTCATTCACACAACCCTTTGAAACGAACCTTCTGAAAACACACTGGAAATTTTGCTTTAAAAAAAAATCTTTCCTCCCTCAAATCTTAGATCAGATGAAAAATGTTAATCTCTTTCAGAAATTCAAAGATCACATCAGGTGGGACATCTGTGAACGAGGTTTTCATGGAACCTGCTGTGAAGTGTTCATGTCTCGCATCAGGCAAGTCCCAAGACTCTCTATGTCATGTCTCACATCAAGTCCCAAGACTCTCTATGTCATGTCTCACATCAAGTCCCAACACTCTCTATGTCATGTCTCACATCAAGTCCCAACACTCTCTATGTCAGTCTCACATCAAGTCCTAACACTCTCTATGTCAGTCTCACATCAAGTCCTAACACTCTCTATGTCAGTCTCACATCAAGTCCCAACACTCTCTAGGTTCATGTCTCGCATCAGGCAAGTCCCAACACTCTCTAGGTTCATGTCTCACATCAGGCAAGTCCCAACACTCTCTAGGTTCATGTCTCACATCAGGGCAAGTCCCAACACTCTAAAAGAATGCATTTCAGGGGAATCCGCCATAGTCGTTTCACGCAGCTTTCAATGTATACTACAACCTACACTGTTTAGGGGCCAACTTACAGACATGGACTTGGACTTTAAAAAAAAAAACTGCTTCCTGCCTCTCCACTCTGACTCACTCAAAGCCAACTGTATCTGACCAATGAACACTGCTGTAGCAGCGCTGCGAAGGCGTCGTCGGTGCACTTCAATTGTCAGCATGGAAGAAACACTCTAAGAGCTCGTCAATACAAATTCCTGACCTTTCCCCCAGTTTTGTCAGCCTGCCTGAGCTCTGCATGCGCAGGGTAACAGTTTGAATGGCAGCAACTGGAATGAGGAAACTGTCGTCACTGCAAAATTGCTGAACTTAGGAGGCAGCATTCTGATGTGTAAGCCATTTGACGATGATGCTTCAATTCCGACACAGACACCCAGTGAGGGTAACAGCCGGCCACAGCTGGTAGAATAGAGATACCAGGCATTGGCAGGGTGACACCAATCACTTTGTGAGACTGTCTCCTGCCAAACCCAGCTGCTACATGTGCATTCTTTTTTCCCTCAGATACGACACTGATGCAATGAGACTGCAACACTGGGTTTGTGACACTGATGCAATGAGACTGGAACATTGGGTTTTTGCGACACTGAGACTGCAGCATTGGGTTTTGTGACACTGGTGCAATGAGACTGCAGCATTAAGTTTTGTGACACTGATGCAATGAGACTGCAGCATTGGGTTTTGTGACACTGATGCAATGAGACTGCAGCATTGGGTTTGTGACACTGATGCAATGAGACTGCAGCATTGGGTTTTGTGACACTGGTGCAATGAGACTGCAGCATTGGGTTTTGTGACACTGATGCAATGAGACTGCAGCATTGGGTTTTGTGACACTGATGCAATG
>JADBJO010007196.1:45000-52500 GCA_016801955.1 Conus betulinus
TAATCAAGATTAGATGTTGATGACGGCGAACACACACAAGTCTAAGCTCTGTATTCTTTTGGAATGGTTCCACTAAAGACATCAGTAGTACGTACTGGGCTGGCCAATACGGCATATAAATAATAACAGCCCATATCACTGGCACTTGAGGTGCAGGTTGAAACTTCAACTGATGGACACACACACACACACACACACACACACACACACACGCACACACACACACACACAGCACACACACACACACACACACACACATGCCCACACACACACATGGGCCCATGCCCACATATCATACACACACGTGTACATCCACTACACATGCACACACACACACACACACACACACACACACACACAAAATGGTAGGTAGGCACTCATTAGGTCTGACCAGCTCAATGAGCTAATGCGTAGGTCAGACATCCGCTGAATCGTAGCCACGAGACCCTCTTCTTCAATTGTCTGATCTTTGTTGTTAATTCATTCATCCATTCATTCATTCATTCGGGGGGCCGGAATAGCTCAGTTGGTAGAGCGCCGGACTCATGATCCTGAGGTTACAGGTTCGAATTTCGGTACAGGGGGATTTTTCCCTCGGAGTTAACATTGGTTCTGACTCCATTCCCCATAGTCCTTCGAATGAGACTATAAACCGAGGTTCCGTGTGTGAACACGCTCATAACATCTTGCACACATGTAAAATTCCATCACCAACTTTCGAAGAGAAGGCCAGTTTGGCCGTTGGTATGGATGACACGTTACACATAGCATGCACCCTGCATGAGAGATTGAAAGAATGGAGGAAGTAAGGAAATTGAGTGAACGATACTGAACGATACTGACTGGATGACACGGGAAACGACTGAATGAAGCGCCAGCTGGCAGCTCTTCAGTCGGCACTACCCAGGTAGGCAGCCCGCTGTGTAAACGAGTGTGGATTGTAAAGCGCTTGGAGCTTGGTCTCTAGCCGAGAATAGGCGCTGTAAGTAAGTATCCATTATTATTATTATTATTATCCATTAGCTTCAAATCATGCGTAGTGTGGTCTCAAAACTTAGCGGATGTGGTGTAGCATATATAGACTAGTCCGCACGAAGTGACGCCTCCTTGATGAAACTGAATCTGAAACTCAATTGATGGACATTATCATAAGACTGACTCTGAAAATCATCACAGAAAAAGGACGAGACTGAGAGGACATTAGGTGGAACATCATCTTCCCTTCCAACCTGCCCAAGGAGCGCAGGTGGGCAAAATGTTCACACACTCACATCAAACAGCAACAACTCTAAACTTCCATAAAGTACTGACAGAGGAATACACAGGAAACACACACAGCAAGTTATCGTCATCTGTCATTCTATCACATGTGGCCAAAAACAGACACTGTCTGTTCTCCCCTCTGATTGATCCAAACCTCATCACTCAGCCAATCATCTAGCATGATGCATGGAGATGTCTTGGTCACAAACTGTTAGCTTACAATTGTTTCCTGAATCAAAACGCCCGCTCTTACAATGATTATGCAATGTCACCACAGACACACAACGAAAAAAAAAAAAAAAAAGAAAGAAAGAAAAAGAAAACACTGAACTTTTTCTTTCTTTCCAGCAGATGTTTGAGGAATATTGCTGCAGTCTGGGGTAGGGGAGGGAGTGTGTGTGTGTGTGTGTGGGGGGGGGGGGGGGGGGGGGGGGGGGGGGGTCTCACACAGCCTGACCAGTGGTGCTGTCCTCACTGTCCTACTATGACAATGACCTGGTGGTGCTGTCCTCTCTGTCCTACCATGACAATGACCTGGTGGTGTTGTCCTCACTGTCCTACCATGACAATGACCTGGTGGTGCTGTCCTCACTGTCCTACCATGACAATGACCTGGTGGTGCTGTCCTCACGGTCCTACCATGACAATGACCTGGTAGTGTTGTCCTCTCTGTCCTACCATGACAATGACCTGGTGTGTGTTGTCCTCACTGTCCTACCATGACAATGACCTGGTGGTGCTGTCCTACCATGACAATGACCTGGTGGTGGTGCTGTCCTCACTGTCCTACCATGACAATGACCTGGTGGTGTGTGTCTCACTGTCCTACCATGACAATGACCTGGTGGTGCTGTCCTACCATGACAATGACCTGGTGGGTGCTGTCCTACCATGACAATGACCTGGTGGTGTTGTCCTCACTGTCCTACCATGACAATGACCTGGTGGTGGTGTCCTCACTGTCCTACCATGACAATGACCTGGTGGTGCTGTCCTACCATGACAATGACCTGGGTGGTGCTGACCTGGTGACAATGTGGTGGTGTCCTCACTGTCCTACCATGACAATGACCTGGTGGTGTTGTCCTCACTGTCCTACCATGACAATGACCTGGTGGTGCTGTCCTCACTGTCCTACCATGACAATGACCTGGTGGTGCTGTCCTCACTGTCCTACCATGACAATGACCTGGTGGTGCTGTCCTACCATGACAATGTCCTGGTGGTGCTGTCCTACCATGACAATGACCTGGTGGTGCTGTCCTACCATGACAATGTCCTACCATGACCATGACAATGACCTGGTGGTGCTGTCCTCACTGTCCTATCATGACAGTGACCTGGTGGTGTGTTGTCCTCACTGTCCTACCATGACAATGACCTGGTGGTGCTGTCCTACTACCATGACAATGACCTGGTGGTGCTGTCCTACCATGACAAGGACCTGGTGGTGCTGTCCGCACTGTCCTATCATGGCAAGTGACCACGATCTCTGCAGACCTGTTTACCCTCAAACTGCTTTTTGTGTACTTGTCATCGAAAAATGAACGCATTTTCTATGAAGAGTGAGAACAACATTCCAAGCTCCTGTAAAAGCAGGAGGGAGAACGGAGGGTCCTTCATGTGCCATCACATCGCAGACACTTCTTTACCAGTAGTAACCCACCTGATCTTGCACTGACTACGATAAAACTGGTTCTTTCTGACACAACTACTTCAAAACCTGATTCATCTGCATGATTTGGCACATGCTCATGCTCTCTTGCCAGTTCTTCAACGTTTGAGGACTAGCTGTCAAAGAAACGGACACTGCAAAATGTGATTTCGCCCGCAGAAGTTAGCACCAGTTGTTGCTCTTTGGTTCAAAAACCTCCACCGCAGTTATTGCCCACAAGTTCAATTACTGCTCAAAAATTTTGTCACCGGAATTCTTTTCGACATATTTCTTTTTAATTTGTCGCATTTGTCATGTTTTCACCAAACCTGTGTGCAAAAGACAGTGAAACTGTATGGGCAAAACAGGTCTGTGTCTTCAATCTCCCCGCCCTCCAGTCCCCAAAGCTGATGGCAGCAGCACCACAGCTGCTGGCCCTCTCTCTCTTCTATGTTAGACATCTCTCTTCCTTCCTTTCCACTGCCAGGGGGCACTGACTGCAAATACTTCGCCCAAAACATACTTTCTGCGAAAAGATCTGCATTGAGGGGTGAAGGTTGTAACACACAGCCTACAACTGCACTATTCTCAGCCTACAGTTTCACTATCTCGTTGAATGCCTCTGACAACTTAGCTGAGTCATTTTACTTTGTAATGCTTCGCTGCACTGGCATGCCTATCACTGACAATTCACTGTGACGTTAAGGACTTAACCATGTCTATTCCATCCACTTCAACAACTTGGGGGTTATTATATATATATATATATATATATATATATATATATATATATATATATATATATATATATATATATATATATATATCTCATATTACGTCAATGTTTTCACCTGCTTTGGCTTAGACTTCACAGCAGTTCTCTGGAATACCAGAACCGATTCTTTCAAACAGCCTGTTCTGGGGGGCTCATTTTTTTTTTTCCACCGCTTGCAGGACAGCAATACACAGATCTTTTGCTCTTGCTTATTCATGATTATAATATCAGCATTATGCCAGCAGCTTTTGGCTGGCATTCTCAAGTGAACCGAGGGCATGTCCAGATAATGCTGCCCTAATAACTCAGTAAACATCTCTTTAAGTGCAGTTTTGTGTTATTTTCCTCCAGAATTACTTCTGTAAAGGTCTGCTTCTGAAGCAGAGCATGCGTGTGTGAGTGAATAAATGTGTATGTGTGTGTGCGTGCGTGCATGTGTGTGTGTGCGTGCGTGTGTGTTTTTTTGCATTAAAATGTTCTATGAATGAATCCATCTGATATTTGATAACAAAGGTGCAAATTTTTTTTTTTTTTTTAAACAATTTGGTTTTATTTACCTTGAAAAATGTCCCTAGCGTGGTGATGATGATACAGAACGAGTAAAACAGCAAGAGAGACTGACAGAACTGACAGACAGACATGGAACAGAGAGAAAGCAAGAGAGGGAGGGAGACACTCTGAGGGAAAGAGTGTGAAAGAAAGGCAGGTTCGGAAAAAAAATGAAGATGGAGTGAAGACAGCAACAACAGAAGGAGACCGAAAGGGACAGAGAGACAAGTGACAGCTGAGAAAGGCAGAGACAGGGTGAGACAGAGAGACAGAGAGTGAGAAAGAAACGTTGAGAGAGAGAGAGAGAGAGAGAGAGAAAATTAGAAACTGAAAAAGTGGATGAAGTGTAAGACTTGAGACGGAGAGTGACCGAGACAGAAAAGCAGACAAAGAATATGAAAGAGAGCCATACTAGTGAATTGGAGGGGGGGGGGGGGGGGGGGGGGGGGAGGGGGGGGGGGGGGGGGGGGAGAGGGAGAGAGAGAGAGAGAGAGAGAGAGAGAGAGAGAGAGAGAGAGAGAGAGAGAGAGAGAGAGAGAGAGAGACCTTCTGAGTAAAAGAATGTTGTATCACATGCAGCAATAAACAATAATTTAGTCACATTACCCATTTTCTCACATATGACATACATTCATATAAAGGAATTTGGATTTCAATTAAAAACATCTCGGTTCATAAAATCAATGGACAGGGGAATAAAACTTTGTTTAAATCTGACACTTCTGCATTTAACCGATCGATATCTTCGTCCTGACTGAAGAAGGTCATACTGATTTGCAAGGTGGTGGGTCTGGTCACACGCAATCTTCTTCGCTTTACAAACAACACGGCACCTGTACAGCTCACTCAGACTTTTTTGTCTCTCACCAACGATTTTTCCTCCCACGTTCACCACTTTCTCAAGCACATTTCTACTCTTCACAGTCAACCCCACCATACCAACACATAAATGAGAAAGTTAGAACAGATTCCAAGAAGCATGAATAAAATGTCCGAAGAATGTCAGTATTCACATGAAATGATCGCAGCTTGCGAAGACAATATAATCTGGTTTGACATTTTTTGTGGACATACTCAACATGGGATTTAAAATTCAGCTTATTATCTATAAAAGTTCCTAAATATTTGTATGATTCAACACGTTCTACTTCAGCACCTTTGATAAAAAGCGGTGGTACAGCTTTTGGATTCTTTCTAAAATCAATCAACATTTCTTTCGTTTTTGTTACATTCAGATCAAGATAGTTATGATCGCACCAGTCAACAAATCTTTGAACCTCCTTGAAGTAAACAGAATCAGAGTTGGAAAGATCCACAAGTGCTGAGTCATCTGAATATTTAATGTACAAAGTTGAATCACTTCCTGAACAATCATTTGTGTACAGAGTAAAAAGCACTGGTGTGATAAAACAGTACCCTGGGGCGCGCCAGTTGAAATGACTCTGAAGACGAAACAACACTTTGATATCGAACAGACTGTGTCCTCTGTGTTAGAAAATCAATTATCCAAAGAATGAGCTTGTTACACACATTTATGTTAATGAGTTTCTTTGCCATCAGATGTGGTTGTATGGTGTTGAATGCTGATGAGAAATCAATAAAGAGAATGCGTACAAAGGTTGGTAATCATTTAAACAGCTTGGGTTGCGTTTTTTTGGGAACAGGCCATACAGTGGCATTTTTTCCATAGAACAGGATTTATACATTCTCTAGTGACCAGGTATACAAACGACTGTAGACATAAGAGAGCTGAGAAGCACACACCTTCAACAATTTTCCACAGATATTATCAGGGTCCATTGCCTTTCTCACATTTAAACGTTTGAAAATGTGTGTGTGTGTGTGTGTGTGTGTGTGTGTGTGTGTGTGTGTGTGTGTGTGTGTGTGTGTGTGCCCGCGTGCACTCGTGTGCTTGCATTCGGTAGAAGGGGGCGGTGGTCTGTGTGCGTTTGTGTGTGTATGTGTATTTGTGCGTGCATGTGTGATTGCTTGCGTACGTGTGTGTGTGTGTGTGTGTGTGTGTGTGTGTGTGTGTGTGTGTGTGTGTGTGTGAAGGAGGGGGTGGGGGAGCAGATGCCCAAGCGTATGTGTATGCATGTATGAGTGCATGTGTGAGTGTGTATGCATGCATACGAGTGTGTGTGTGTGTGTGTGTGTGTGTGTGTGTGTGTGTGTGTGTGTGTGTGTGTGTGTGTGCCCGCGCGCGCGTAAGCACGTGTGGATATGTGTGTGTGAGTGCATGTGCATGCGTGCGTGCGTACGTGCATGCATACTGTAGTGTCGAGTGGTGGTGTGCTCTTGCTGTGGTTGAGCATTCCTACGGTGTCCGCGTTGACGATGTTGGTATCTATGCTCATAAAATATTGTGGTTGTTTTAGTATACAGCTGTTTTGTCTGGCTTTTTGTCTTTTTTTCTAAAATCTCTACAATCAACCCCCAATGTCTCGAAATTACTACTGGCTCTCATTCTCCATCAGATGAAAAAGACTGCAGAGGACAGCACTGTGGTCTGAAGCATAGAAATGGAGGGAAATGTGGGGCAGGAGTGGGTGTATGGTGGGGGGGGGCAGGCAGTTGAGGACAAGGGGGGGAATTGGGAAGGGGGGGTATTGTGTGGAGTGAGAAAGGACCCTGAAATACAGCCACAGTACACAAACTGCCAAAGGGTTCAGGTCTATTTTTGTGTTTTTTACCGCAGGCAAAAACTGTCTCGACACCACTGGCTAAACTCAGGACAATCTATTCTTGGCAGCAGTGGGGACAGGCAGGCGAATGGGGCACCTAGTGCACATGCACTACCTGGCTCTGCTACAATGGTCTGACCCTGGAATGATAAAGTGTGCCTTGCCCTCCTTTTCACTTTCTCATTTAAGCATGTCATTACGGGAGGGGGGGCGCACTTTAAAGCACAGACCCTGAAGTAAACATGCGTGTGCTGTACATTTTGGTTTTTTTTTTTTTTTTTCTTTATAACAGGGGATGCACTTCAACTAGAACCTGGAGGCACACACCTGATCATTCAGAAATGAAACCTGCCTGGTACTCCCCCCTCCCCCCCCCCCCCCCCCCCCCAGCCCCCCCCCCCCCCCCCCCCCCAATCTACTTTTCCTTCACCTACATTACACTCACAGTTTGTTTCAGTGTACTCAAGCCCTTTTGACCATGAATGAATGACTTGTGAGTTGACTTTAAAGCGGTGACAACCCTGACGGGGCTCTTTGGACCATGAATGACTTGTGAGTTGACTTCACCGCTGTGA
>JADBJO010007196.1:55000-70000 GCA_016801955.1 Conus betulinus
ATGGCTCTCCCTTCGCCCTCGCCATCACCTCGGTGACCGACCGCCTCTCCCTCCCCTCAGCCCGGCAAACAGCAGTAATGCAACTGACACTAGCTTCATTTTGTTTTGACATCACTTCAGCTGACCACAGGCGCTTTAAGCTAAAGTCACAAGGCTGTCGATACCCTGGGGAAAACAATTTACTCTCATTCCAAAATGAAACAAAAACAAAAACAAGATGAAAAAAAAAACTGACTCTTATTCCAAAACAAAACAAAACCAACAAGATATTAACTACTACATGGACAGTTTTTACAATACTTGGGGACACCTGTGATTGTAAAAATTGCCAGCTTTGAAGTCACATAACTACAGCGTTTGCATGTCATATGAAATGGATTAGATGTTTTCAAAATCTGAGCTCCGATGATGTCAACATCAGTGCTCTAAGTTGATTGTCAAAAAGACACATGCTCAAAATGCTTGTTCAATAGCTTGCAAATGACACCAACAAAAAAAAAGGCTGGCAACTAAACTCACATTCATATTTTATTTAGATAGTTATTATTTTTCATGATCAAATTATTTGACAATTATCATTTTTCACGATCAACTTAAAAACATTGACTGTAATGTAACAATACTGCTTCACACAACACCGCTGATCCCGAAAACATCAGCTTTGTTTTAACCCATCCATAATAATTATATCACTAAGTACACATTTCACAGCTTTGACTATCACAAGTCTGTCCCTGAAATACTGGTATGAAACTGACTGTATAATATGATACAACATCCACATGGCAGCTAATTACTGACAAATACTATAACATAACATCCACATGGCAGCTAATACTGACAAATAACATTGCATCCACATGGCAGCTAATTATTGACAAAATAATATAACATCCACATGGCAGCTAATTATTGACAAATAATATAACATAACATCCACATGGCAGCTAATGATTGACAAATAATAAACATAACATCCACATGGCAGCTAATTATTGATTCTAAAGGTAGACTGGACTGCACTGCGCCAGCTGTTTCACCTCATATTTCAATTTTCACTGTGCTGAAAACGCCAGCCATTTCACCTCATTTTTCACTGTGCTGAAAACGCCAGCCATTTCACCTCATTTTTCACTGTGCTGAAAAAACGCCAGCCACTTCACCTCATTTTTCACTGTGCTGAAAACGCCAGCCACTTTTTTTCACTGTGCTGAAAACGCCAGCCACTTCACCTCATTTTTCACTGTGCTGAAAACGCCAGCCATTTCACCTCATTTTTCACTGTGCTGAAAACGCCAGCCACTTCACCTCATTTTTCACTGTGCTGAAAACGCCAGCCATTTCACCTCATTTTTCACTGTGCTGAAAACACCAGCCATTTCACCTCATTTTTCACACACACACACACACACACACACACACACACACACACACCAATTTAAGAAGAAAAGGATTAATTCAAAAGAAAACATTTAAAATTAAAGACATTTACATGTAACATTATCAGGGAAACCTCCAGGGCGAAAAACTACAATATAGTACAAACATGGGCAATAAACATACACACACACATACACAACAACACATACTAAACAAACAAAGAAAAAAAAACATAAAATATATGGATCTCCAGACTGTGCAAAATGGGACAGCTGTCCACTCAGGACAACGTATTGCCTCATTACCTGGTCACAAGACCACTACAAAGGTTCTGGAAAGGAGCTTCTACACCTGTCCCCACTCTCCCCCTATCCTCCCCCCTCCCCCCCTTTGCTTCCATCCCCTCTGCACACTGCCATCCTCCTCCCCTCTCCACACACCAAACACCCCACACACACACACACACAAACTATATCTCAGATGAGCCCTCTCTCTCTCTCTCTCTCTCCATTTTCCTCCGTCTCTAGTTCATCCAGTCCAACCCTCCTCCTCTTCCTCTGTGTGTGTGTGTGTGTGTGTGTGTGTGTGTGTGTGTGTGTGTGTGTGTAGTGTGTGTGTGTGTGTGTGTGTGTGTGTGTGTGTCCAGTTCACTTTTACTTTCATACAAGGAAATGTCCATCTGAACAAGCTCCGACTTCTGGCCGTTTTTTCTCCCCCTCTCACCATCCCCATTCACCACTCAACAAGTTTTTCATCCCCCCCACTCCCCCCCCCCCCCCCCCCCAACCCCCAACCCCCCCCCTCCCTGTCCTGTCCTCCCCCTCTTTCTCCCTCCTTGTCAACCACACTGGTGCTGTCTGTAAAGACTGTGAAGTATTTGCTGGGTCCAGGTGTCTACTCTGAACACGAAGAACGATGATTCATGACACACTGTTCCTGTTTTTACCCAGTCAATCTACTGTAGTCCTGCCTTGCTGGGCAGGTAGGAGAGGTTGCACTGTGTTCACCATCACCCCGGTGTCATCTGTCTGCGCTGTGACCACAAAGCCGTAGTATTACCAACCATAGTAAGGTCTGGACATACACCGTTTTTATGCTAGGAAGTCATGTTTAAAACCCAGTACAACAAACTCTGGTGGCCTGGTCAAAGCCCCACTTTCCCACAGCCAACATTCTGTCAAATGAAAATGAAACTGGTACATCATATACAGAAGGCTGATTTTCTTGTCCATGTTTTGTCATCTGAAAAAGTGAATTACCAAAGAAAATAAACTGGCTCACACGAATCCTGATACATTATGCATCGTGTGTGTGTGTGTGTGTGTGTGTGTGTGTGTGTGTGTTTTGTTTGTTTGTTGTTTTTTTTTTAAATCACTGCGTCCACTGGTACAATACACTTTTATGCATGATCTGGATAGCATTGAGACAACACACTTTTTATCTTCTTCGTTGTGGTGGCTGGTTGTTACACTTAAGTTACGGTACAGATGCTACCATGATCTGGATAACACTGAGACAACACACTTTTTATCTTGTTTGTTGCGGTGATTGGTTACCACACTTACAGTGCAGACAGCACCAAAAGCACACACTATCACTGAGCAGCCTTCACGCTGTCTGTCAACAGACAAAATCACTGGGTGATGCCCTACAGTTATAAACTGCTATCAACTAGGCTTAAGTCTCTGAAGAGCTTTGTTCATTAACTGGTTCTGTGAGCACAATCATACCAGAGGGCAGGTGCTTGGTTTTGTTTTCTCCCTTTTAGCATTTGTTCTGTCAGTCCCTACACACCATGCCCCTGAACATTTCCACTTGGTTTTCATACTACAGGGCGTGCTCATTTCATTCAAATTATGTGTTTCTCTCATAACACTGGAAACTACATGATCGCACAATCATAAAGGTTTCAAAAACACTGAGCAGAATAGTACAACCTTGGGGTACCACATAGTTCGGTAGAAGCAAGCACACACACACACACACACACACACACACACACACACACACACACACACATTTTCATGGATTCACAGATATTTACACTGCGTGCACACACACACACACACACACACACACACACACACACACACACTTTACATGCATTCACACATATTACACACTGCATGCACACACACACACACACACACACACACACACACACACTCATGCACTCATGTACACATACAGTCACACACACGTGGACATTCATCATTTCATAAAAAAAAAAAAAACTAGTCCATTCATAAAATATTCTCTCAGAAAAATGAAAAAATACTTCTGAGTCAGAAACCTTATGAGTTAGTCCTTTTCTAAAATCAGACTCAGTAGCTGAATATCATCACTAATATCAACACTGGCAGACAAAATGTATTGTAAATCAACTTTAGAACAAAATGCCTTTCAGTGATGAATGAATAATGTCAATGAAATCAGCTGTGTTTTCAATCATGAAAATGACTGTAGCAACTGATTTACAGACTAAACTGATTAGCGATTGCTGATTGATTGAGTGGTCGGCAACTGGTTTATAGACTAAACTGATTAGCAATTGCTGATTGATTGAGTGGGCCGGCAACTGGTTTATAGATTAAACTGATTAGCGATTGCTGATTGATTGAGTGGCCGAGTAGTTACTGACTAACACATTCATTCCTTAAAATTCAATGATCAGTATCTTATGTAGGGCTCCCAATGACAAACATTATGTAGGGCTCCCAATGACAAACATTATGAAGAGCTCCCAAAGACAAATACTATGAAGGGCTCCCAATGACAAACATTATGAAGGGCCCCCAATGACGAACATTATGTAGGGCTCCCAAAGACAAACATTATGAAGGGCTCCAAAGACAAACATTATGCAGGGCTCCCAACATTTGACAAACATTATGTAGGGCTCCCAATGACAAACATTATGTAGGGCTCCCAATGACAAACATTATGTAGGGCTCCCAATGACAACATTATGTAGGGCTCCCAATGACAAACATTATGTAAGGTTCCCAAAGACAAACATTATGTAGGACTCCCAATGACTTACATTATGTAGGACTCCCAATGACAAACATTCTGTAGGGCTCCCAATGACAAACATTATGTAGGGCTCCCAATGACAAACATTATGTAGGGCTCCCAAAAGACAAACATTATGTAATGTAGGGTTCCCAATGACAAACATTATGAAGGGCTCCCAATGACAAGCACTTTGAACTATTTCATGCGCAAGGAGCACAGATTCACTTTTTCACTTTCAATAAGCTTTGAGATTCATCCTTTAAAACACTGACCTGCTTACATGATCAACCATCACATGCACCACAAGCGCATTCAGTCTACACAAACAAAATTAAGTAGTAGTAGGAACCTTCTACCAGGAGTCAGAGAGCTTCTGATATTGTGAGGTCTACAAGACAGCCAACCAGACAGCCGCTATGCATGGCTGCTGTTTTGCCAGCTTTTAACATACATGCAGTTAACCCAATAACGGTTGAGTGGACAGATGGCACAGTCCAGAAAAGATTCCCCTATTTCATCCCATGAGGTCACCTTCACTCACTCCACCCACTTCCCTGCATTTCAACTTGAAATCATCTCAACAACATCGCTCCAGATCAAAATTGACTTCAGAGACAGTGTTAAAAAAACAGCAACAACAACAAAAAAACCTAGTGGAGATACCAAGTCATCTGTCTGAAGAGAAAAGCAGACAATTTTAAAAAAAAAAACAAACAAACAAACAAACAAAAAAAGTACAGAAGAAGATAAGATGCGTAACACATGCAGTGATCAGATGCAAGTTAGCATTTTGTGGGTTGGTTTTTTGGTTTTGTTTTCTTTTGAAGATTTTCAGTCCTAACAAAAAGTTATATAATTTTTTTTTTTTTTAAACACGATGATTTGTAATCAGGTATGCCTGTTTCAACTCATTTGATGACTTGCCAATTTCACTGAAAACAGCCCATACATGTGCACATCTTACAGACAGTACACTGATCAAAGAGACAGAGTTAATATTTTACAAGAGAAAATGCTTCAGCAATTACCATGACACATTATCACAAAGAGCAGGCAAAATAAAAAAATAAAAATTGTTTTAAAGGGGGTCCATGGGGGTTTAGTTTAGTACCGACATTCCTCTTCAACTTCCTAAACTTTTTTTTCTGGCCATACATGCATTGATGCAAGGATGGTTCACTGACAAATTTCTTGTCTGAGAGTAAAATAAAGGAAAAGACGTTAATCCTTTATTGCTTCACAGTTCACTGAACAAAAACATTTACAATCAAGGTGAGACACAAGCAACAGAGCAGTAAAAACTACCACAATAAGCGCATGCTGTGTCCTGGAATTTGTGGAGTAAATCCGTCAAAGAAAATAAACACAAAACCTTAATTTGCACACAGCTCACTGCAGGGGCAAGGTATTTAGTTTTCTATCACCCTTTCAAATTTACAACAGTGGGTGAAAGCACCCCTTACAAACTTAAAGAAGAGAGCATGAGGCGACTCTTCAAGCATTTATGAGATGTGGAACCCTGTTAAAGGTTATAGTCTGGTCTGGAGAGTTCAGAGGTGGGATGGTAATATTGTGGACACAAAGAAAGATAATCAGTTTAAAAAGAAAAGAAAAAAAAAAAGAAGAAAAAAAAAAACGGTCAATGTTTGTCAGCTGATCTAGGGTGCTGCGCAGGGCTCACAAGCTTAACTCCCACACAGACAGCCAATGTCATTGTCAAGTCTAGCGCATTTATGATCAATTAATTATTAACAAAATGATGACACTGAGGCACACCTAATTAGGTCACCTTCTGTCACCTGGTCACAGGGCAATGAACCATGTATCAGAAAGGGCTGAGCATTTGTAGTTGCATGATGCACAGAAATTCTTTCAAAACAAACGAAAAGAATGCAACAACAACAACAACAACAAAAAAACGAAAATAGGTCATGCATCAAAAAATAGGTCAACCTAATACAATTCCCACTGACATCATGCACATGTTTATATTGAGTTTTCTAATCCCAAGCTCCACATGAGCTCCAAGACTCCAACCCTATCCACTTTCAACACAGCCAGTGACAGACAGCTCAACAGTCCTGTCACGCCTGGTCTGGTAAACTTCACGGAAGCCTAGTCAGCTCCAAGGTAGCCAGAACACCACGCTTGCCAAGTATGTTGAAAGCGAGTTCAAATACTGTTGGCATCTTAACACACAAAGTGGACATTGTTGCTGTCCACCTTAATGTTCTTACAGTCATAGCTGAGTACTGTATTTTGTAGGTCACTCCCACCCTTCTGCTCCCCTACCCGCCACACTGCCAAAATACTGTGAAACAGACAAGAAGATCTTGTCTAGATATATGACTGAATATTGGTGATCAAGCAAGCAGCTGTTCAGCTGTCAAAGATGAAAACCACAGACACACCATGATGCTGATATTGAACTGTGATGAATCAAGTCATCCACTACACTTTACAACAACAACAACAACAACAACAAAAACACACACACACACACACACACACACACACACACACACACACACACACACACACAGCATGACATACCTCGACATGCATGCACCCCCACTTCACCCCCACCCCCCAGCGTCTCTCTCTCTCTCTCTCTCTCTCTCTCTCTCTCTCTCTCTCTCTCTCTCTCTCTCTCTCACACACACACACACATGTCAAGGGCATTTTTAGGCAATCGTTCCCACACCACACACACACACACACACACACACACACACACACACACACACACGCACGTGCGCGCGCGTGCACATATTTCTGACTCCTGACACTTACCTTCATTTTTTTCAGGTAGCCAGAAATGCGGATGTCGGAGCCTGGCCTCTCAAAGTGTCGGACCCCTCCGCTCTGCATGCTGACTCGGTCAAATTCCATCCTCGATTCAGAAAGCGACCGTAAAACACAACACAGACAATGACTGCAACTGGGTGTGAAAGATCTTCACACTTAACACACTGTAACAGGTAGGCCCGAGCCTGACCTGCTCATGACCCCGCCGATCATCCTCATGATCATCGTCATGATCTAACCACACGCTCTTTCATCGTAAGGTTTACCGATTTCAGCGCACACAACCAGTTCCATTCCTACGAACCTTTATACTGATGATGATGATGCTGTCAAATGCTAACGTATCGCTGGCGATCGGCTGGTGATTTAAGCCTACTGGGTACCAACTATGAACAAGGCAGCGACTACGTTGCGCAGTTCTTGACCAGTCAGTCAGTGGTTCTCCAATTTCCAAAGCTGCAAGGTTTTATCGTCTGCTCGATGACTGAAGAAATACACTCTCTCTGGATAACTTCTCGAACACAGACAAACGCCGCTATACGTTGGATATTGCCGCTCGACCTCGTTGCGCCACAATATCGAACAGCTAGAATCGTGGGCGTCAGGCACGGCACACTAGCGCTGAAGACATGATGATTACAAGGACGTCGACATTTGCTTCTATACAGCCGTCGCCATTACAAGTCACGTGGTCTATAACTAGTTTAAAAATAGGTGCACGCATGCGTCCGTGAGGTGGAGGTGGGGTGGCTGACGGGTGGGGGGAAGGGGAGATTACGTTGTTTTTTGGTGATCGTTAAACCCCTTTGCAGTTGCAGCATCCACACCTGTCAACATGCTGAAGTTGACGAAGCACGATGTTCGAGATGTAATCCTTTTTTCATCATCCATCAGCCTTCGTCCAAAATTCTTTTTCTTTCGTTTTTCCTTGACGGTGACAGAGCAATATGGAATACCGACATGGATTCGACCTGGCTGTATGTGTGTCATATCATAATTTGAATGACTTCTGGGGAAAAAAAAAAGAGGAATAAATGCATTGTCGGCGTAAATAGCAAATGCAACATTCTTACTGGATACACAGAATACATGAGGAAATAGACACTAATAAATGGCCAATCTGGTGGTGTTAAATCCTTCTTCTTCTTCTTCTTCTTCTGGTTTATGATAGTTGTGTCAGGTAACCGTTCTGCAGTTACAAAAATTGTTATTATTACTTTCATTATTGTTGTTAGTGGTAGTGGTAGGAGAAGGAGGAGTAGAAGTAGTAGTGGTGTGAGGAGTAACAGTAATAGTCAGGTAGCGGTTGTAGTAGTAGTAGCAGCAGCAGCAGCAGTAGTAGTAGTAGTAGTAGTAGTAGCAGTAGTAGTAGTAGTAATGAAGAGGAGCAGTAGTAGGTAGCAGCAGCAGCAGCAGTAGTAGCAGTTGCAGTAGTAATAGTAGTAGTAGCAGTAGAAGTAGCAGTAGTAATATCATCACGATCGTGATCAAGATCACCATTATCATCACCATCATCATCATTTTACAATTCTTGTTGTTGCTGCTTTTTCATGTATTTCTTTTTCTTTCTTTCTTTCTTTTTTGTTTTTTTTTTGTTTTTTTTTTTTTTTTTGTTTTTTGTTTTTTTTTTTTTTGTTTTTTGTTTTTTTTTTTTGGTTATTGTTTTTATCATAAACATCGTAACTTCACCAGAGCTTTCCGAATTGCCTTCATTCGAGCTCCTTGATGTGAGAGTTATTTTCCTTGTCTTTGTAACTAGAGTTTAAGAGTTCCTTCCCTTGTTTTGGGGGTAACTGTTTGTTTTTCATGTCTATCGTTTTCTGAGACACATCAAAACTCAGAAACCAAACTCAAGTCTGTTTATAGAGTTGTGTGCAAACAAGTCATAGCTGCTCCAGATTGGAAACCCCGACGTATTATGACGTGAAAACGGCCGAAGAAATACACCCTAGCTGACTTAGCAACACAACTGCAGGATCTAAATGCCCAGTCCAACCAAGACAACTCAGTGTCCATCAAACGACCAGTATTTTGGAGTAAGTCACCAGAGATATGGTTTGCCCGGGTGGAAGTCCAGTTTGGCAGCAAAGGCATAAATCAGGACTCCATGAAACATGACGACGTTGTCAGCGCACTTAACATCAAGTCAGCAGAGGAAGTTCGGGCCATTCCCACCAACCCTCCAACTGTTATTAACAAGTACAACACTTTGAAAAAAAAAGCTCCGATCAAGACCTTTGGAAAATTTCAAGCGCAGAAAGATACTGAACTCCTCAATCTTATGGACCTGGTGACAAGGGCTTTCTGCTCTCAAATTCCCTCGGCGGAAACTAACCCCACTCTTTCTAAACTTTGCTTCGTTCTCCGCCATCAGTCGCTCCATTTTGAAATTTCTCAAATGCAAGATAATGCTCTCAGTGACGACCCACAAACACTAAACCGTGCATTGTTCCTGGCAAACCTTCCTTCGGATATACAAAGTATTCTAGCAGGACATAACACCACAGACGCACTTACTGAGGCAGCAGACGGCACCTGGGAGACACGTGCTGCAGGTGTACAGCAGGCTTCCACGGCCCCAACTGAAACACACGCCACAAACATGAAGCTGCTGTCTGCACAGAATGTGGTCACACCAGCATCAGAAGAAAAACCATCTCTGCCATCAAGAAAGAAAAGCTACGCCCTCTTCCTTCGCAGCAAGGCACAACTAAGTTGTCCTCTGCGTGCTCCTGCCACCCATAGATTTGGACCAGACGCCCATCGTTGCCAGCCTGGCTGCAAATTGGCATCATTACTCTCCAGAGCAAGCAAAACAGGGTACATCAGTACTCTCCAGAGCAAGCCAAAAGGGTACATCAGTACTCTCTAGAGCAAGCCAACAGGGGTACATCAGGACTCTCCAGAGCAAGCCAGCCAACAGGATACATCATGACTCTCCAGAGCAAGCCAACGGCGTACATCAGTACTCTCCAGAGCAAGCCAACAGGGTACATCAGTACTCCCCAGAGCAAGCCAACAGGGTACATCAGTACTCTCCAGAGCAAGCCAACAGGGTACATCATCAGCGGGAAACGCCAATGCCGGCCGCTAAACGTGGTAGCTGCCGGCGCTTCCAGTTCCAGCACGTTTTTCTGCTTATGATCGACGCACAGGCCAGTCTTTCTTAACTGACAACCGGTGCTGACGTGTCCATTTATCCAGCCTCTGCTCAGGACCCGCAAGACCACCCCACCTTCCTTGCCACTCTCTGCTGCCAATGGAGCTTCCATCAAGACTTGGGGCAAACGCAGCATCGCTTTGGAAAGTTAGCCCGAACAAGTGTACACACACGAGTTTCAACGAGGACGACGATCTTCTCCATCAGTGCCCAGAGTTACTCCACGTGTGGACTCTTCCGCCAGTCAACACGATGTGAGGCATCATGGGCCACCAGTCCATGCTGGTGCTTCAACGCCTGAGTCCAGAACAGCTGGCTGCTGCAAAGGCTGAGCTATTCCACACTTTCACTGATTATCGTTATCCTTAGTCTTAATTATCACTACTGTTACTACCATTATTAATGGTGGTGGTGGTGGTGGTGGGTGGTGGTAGTAGAGATTTGGTGGTGTCATATCGTGATATTTCCCGTCATTCCGAGTTGTCATGGTTGTACTACATTACAGATGGTTACGTTGTTTAATTGAAGAATTCATATGCCGTGGACGTGGACATACATAACTTAGAAACAGAGGGGGTTAGTCACCGCCAAGGACATAGACAAACAAAGTACAGGACAAGACACAATGCATTTCGACCTCCTGGGTCTTCTTCAGGCAAAAACAATTAACATTTATGACAAAGAAAACAAATAAAAACTTAGCTGTTCATATTTGGCACCCAAATAAAATGGCCGCCGGACGGAAATGACAGAGGGAATCATGGGAGAGAGGAACGCGCAGGGACACTCCATTAAGATATCAAAGGACATAACTGCTCCTGAACAGAGGTAAATCAGGCTACAGGATGCAACTCGTAACAGCCTTAAAGTAGCATCCCATGGGTGTACCAGCCCGTGCAGAGCCCCACCGGCGGCGAAAAACATCACCCTCCAGCTGCCGAGCACACCCCACAGACCCAACCACCCCTGCCCACGGACAGATGAAGACAGAGCAACTCCAGACACAGCCAAGCTTTCGCCATACGGTCTTATGTGCCATCAAGAGAGAATCCAAAGTTGTAGTCTTTCTCACTGTCAACAGGACTTTCCCTGTGGTCAGTGGGTCTTTCCTCACCGTCACTGGACCTTTCTCCAGGGTCAGCCTAGTTAAGACAAAGAAGAAAAAGAAACACCCGAAGGTGCTGGGGAGGACCCAGAGAAGCACTGTCCCCACTTGCCTTTAGAGCAGTCCTGTACCACCCTTGGAGGCCTGCGCTGTGTTGACAATGGGTACAGGCACGCTACTTTAAGGCTGTTACGAGTTGCATCCTGTAGCCTGATTACCTCTGTTCAGGAGCAGTTATGTCCCTTGATATCTTAATGGAGTGTCCTGCGCGTGCCTGTACCCATTGTCAACACAGAGCAGGCCTCCAAGAGTGGTACAGGACTGCTCTAAAGGCAGGTGGGGACAGTGCTTCTCTGGTCCCCCCCCCCCCCCCCCCCTTGCATTAGCTGCGCGAGTACCCCGGGGAGCGTGTGCGTGTGTGTGTGTGTGTGTGTGTGTGGTGTGTGTGTGTGTGAGAGAGAGAGAGAGAGAGAGAGAGAGAGAGAGAGAGAGAGAGAGAGAGACAGACAGAGACAGACAGTCAGATGGACAAATTGACAGAACAGACAGACCGACCATCAGAGAGAGAGAGAGAGAGAGAGAGAGAGAGAGAGAGAGAGAGAGAGAGAGAGAGAGAGAATGGTAATGATTCTTTTTAAATGCATTTATTTTCACAACGATGAAATTATAGGCCAGGTTTGTCCTTTTTTTCGTATTTCCTGTACAATATATTAAACGTATACTAAACGCTACAATACATGCATACGAACATGGGGTGCATGTTTAGTAAGGTGTGTTACACAAAACCCTGTTTGAAAAACAACTAACAACAAAGAAAGAAACGAATTAGTAAGGTGTGTTACACAAAATCCTGTTGAAAAAACAACTGACAAAAAAAAACACGAATAAATAAAACAAACGATCAAACAAACAAAATAGAGGAAATAGATATAGATGCAATGCAGTCTTGAAATGACATTTGGAAACCAAGGAACAGGAGGGGAAAACACACACACACACACACACACACACACACACACACACACACACACACACACACACACACACACACACATACAATGAACGGAGTTTTGAAAACAAGTGAAACAATATTAGAAACCATACGTGGTATCATCTAACGTGAAAAGTGCGTTGGAAGGGAAAGATCCCAATGTCGTCTACCTGGCAGCCAAACCCAGTCTTTTTGTCCCAGATTCGACAGGAACCCCTACTTTCTTGGAGGGTCTACCATGAAGTATCTTCGGATGGACATAGGCACCTGACGGAATATAACTTTGGGATTCATAACATCTTATTTCCCTTACAAAAAGAAAGAATGAGAGAAAGGATTCCATTTCATTGGGAACGGCATCGAATCGCGAAACAATGGAATGCAGATAGCAATGTCTGACGAAAGTGAAACAATCGATGCTTTCCAATGGACAGCACTCGGTCACTTCAAAAGTCCGCTTTCCTTGGGGCCTCTGTCAGGTACCGATGTCCAGACCTGGTCTGCTCTGGTATTGCCCTTGATGAAGCTGGTGCTGCTGCTGAGTGTGGTGGCTGTTTCACTGGAGGACAGGGTACCTTAGTCCGCAAGCCGCTGGAATCTCTCGGGCGCAGGTGGGCAGTCTCTCTGGGTTTAGACCAAGGGGGTGCGCGGGATTAGGCACCTCTGCCTGTGAACTAAGGGTCCTGCTGGCGTGGTCAGCATGGGCCGTTGATACCTGTGTGCTGACCACAGAATCGTTGTCCAGTAGACCCTCCTCCTGTGCAGGGATGAGGTGGTCGTGAGGGGGAGGGGGGGGGGGGGGGGGGGGGGGGGGGGGGGGGGGGTGGGGGGGGGGGTGAGTGGGCGAGAGGGGATGACGAATGGGGGATGACGTCATGTACAATTTGTTTACTTATCCAACGTGAAATTAATACATACATGAATAAGTGAATGAATGAATAAATACATCATTAAATAAACAAATAAATGACATTTTGTTTACTTATACAACGTGAAATTAATACACACATGAATAAATGAATGAATGAATGAATGAACGAATGAATGAATGAATGAATAAAATAGATCATTAAATAAACAAATAAATGAATGAATAAACAAAGAAAATGAATGAATGAATGAATGAATAACTAAGTAAATAAATAACATGAAATAAATCAATAAAAACACCAAAATAAATGAATAGATACATCAATAAGTAAATAAATCAGTAAATACATAAGAAAAAAAAAATAATAAATACATACATACATACATAAATAGATAAACAAACAAATAAATGAATAAGTGAACAAACAAATAAATAGATAAATAATAACATAAACAAATGAATAAATGAATAAATCATTCAATCAATGATGAAATGAATAAATAAAATCGAGACTGCTGTCGAGCCAGACACATGATGTCTCAAAAGCTGGACAGTGCAGTGTGTGTCCTTTTTACTGCGGGCTCACGCATCCTCTGACAGAGACAACACGCAGCCCAACGTAAAGCACACATTGTGTGTGTGGGGCCTATAGTCTGTATCTCTGGACTCGGACCTGCAGTGTCTTGCACCATTACCCACTGTTGTCAAAAGACGAAGAACAGTTATTTATTATGCCAGACCTGACAGAACAGGCTGCACACCTAAAATCAATGCGCCAAGGCCTTGCTTAAGGAGTCGAGTATTTATAGTTGGACTGGCGCAGTTGGATTGTTGTGTGAGAATTTTTGTTCTTATTGTGTCTGAAAGTTGATTCTCCTCAATTTCTTTCGTACGGCCATCAAGGTATACAAGCCAGGTGCTTCCACGCAGCCATATTAACATCAAAGGGGTGGGATTATTTTGTTCCTTGGAGCTGGCACTGAAAAGTTTGTCAACCAAGGGGAAGGTCATGTGGTTTGAAGATTATGTGTGATCTCATTGGTGAAGATCCCCCCGAAACAAGGGAAAATAACTGGTGGGGGGAGCTGTTGTTCCTTTGATCAGTTATAAGTTTAACATTAAATGCTGGCTCAATTTTAATTGTAGGCCCCAAAATGCTTACAAGAATTATAGTTATGGTGGTTTAGTACAAAATTCTCACTGTGGCGTGTGGCCAACACTGACCACGAGATGCGCTCGATGTTCGTGGTGACACGGGCAGCCACAAAGTAAACAAGAGCCCCGAGCAGTTCTGCTACGTTTTGCTCGTGATCTGAAGTTCGACTTTATGTTTAATCTGATTGGACGAGTTTGTGAGATCTAAGTCGCTGTGGTAGTTGAACCAACGTACGTGTGTGTGTGTGTGTGTGTGTGTGTGTGTGTGTGTGTGTGTGTGAGAGAGGGAGGGAGAGGAGAGAGAGAGAGAGATGTGTATTCGTTGCCTTTCATTGGCCACACTAAGAGCAATAGACAAGGAAATGATTACGAGAAGGCCAGACGGTTAGCTGGAGGGTGAAACTGGAGAAACACACACACACACACATACACACGTACGCACGCACGCACGCACGCACACACACACACACACACACACACACACACACACACACACACACACGCACGCACGC
>JADBJO010007196.1:72500-75000 GCA_016801955.1 Conus betulinus
GGAGTGATAATAATAGTAGTAGCAGTAGTAGTAGGAGTGATAATAGTAGTAGTAGCAGCAGTAGTAGGAGTGTGATAATAGTAGTAGCAGCAGTAGTAGGAGTGATAATAATAGTAGCAGCAGTAGTAGAGAAGTGATAATAGTAGTAGAAGCAGTAGTAGGAGTGATAATAATAGTAGCAGCAGTAGTAGGAGTGATAATAGTAGTAGCAGTAGTGGGAGTGATAATAGTAGTAAGAGCAGTAGTAGTAGGAGTGATAATAGTAGTAGCAGCAGCAGTAGTAGAAGTGATAATAGTAGCAGCAGTACAGTACAGTAGTAGGAGTGATAGTAGTAGTAGCAGCAGTAGTAGGAGTAATAATATAGTAGTAGCAGCAGTAGTAGGAGTGATAATAGTAGTCGCAACAGTAGGAGGAGTGATAATAGTAGTAGCAACAGTAGTAGGAGTGATAATAGTAGCAGCTGCAGCACTAGGAGTGATAATAGTAGTAGCAGCAGTAGTAGAAGTGATAATAGTAGCAGCAGCAGTAGTAGTAGAAGTGATAATAGTAGCAGCAGCAGTAGTAGAAGTGATGATAATAGCAGCAGCAGTAGTAGGAGTGATAATAGTAGCAGCAGCAGCAGTAGTAGGAGTGATGATAATAGTAGCAGCAGCAGCAGTAGGAGTGATGATAATAGTAGCAGCAGCAGCAGGAGGAGTGATAATAGTAGTAGCAGCAGCAGTAGGAGTGATAATGGTAGTAGCAGGTAGTAGCAGCAGTAGTAGGAGTGATAATAGTAGTAGCAGCAGCAGTAGTAGAAGTGATAAAAGTAGTAGCAGCAGAAGTAGGAGTGATAATAGTAGTAGCAGCAGCAGTAGGAGTGATAATAGTAGTAGCAGCAGTAGTAGAAGTGATAAAAGTAGTAGCAGCAGAAGTAGGAGTGATAATAGTAGCAGCAGCAGCAGTAGGAGTGATAATAGTAGTAGCAGCAGAAGTAGGAGTGATAATATAGTAGTAGCAGCAGCAGTAGGAGTGATAATAGTAGTAGTAGTAGCAGCAGTAGTAGTAGTGATAACAGTAGTAAAAGCAGTAGTAGGAGTGGTAATAGTTGTAGCAGCAGTAGTAGAAGTGATAATAGTAGCAGCAGTAGTAGAAGTGATAATAGTAGCAGCAGCAGCAGTAGTAGTAGCAGCAGTAGTAGTAATAATAATAGTAATGGTAAGAGTAGTAGTAGTGACAGTAGTAAAATGACAGTAGTAGTAGTAGTAGTAGCAGCAGCAGCAGCAGTAGTAGTAGTAGTAGTAGTAGTAGTAGTAGCGGCAGCAGCAGCAATGAAAATAACAGCAGCAGAAGTAGCGGTAATAGCAGTAGCTGCGGTAATAGTAGCAGAAATGAAATGAGTAGTAGTAGTAGTAGTAGTAGTAGTAGTAGTAGTAGTAGTAGTAGTAGTAGTAGCAGCAGCAGCAGCAGCAGCAGCAGCAGCAGCAGTAGGAGTAGTAATAGCAGCAGTAGTAGTAGCAGCAGCAGCAGCAGCAGCAGTAGTAGTAGTAGTAGTAGCAGCAGTAGTAGTAGTAGTAGTGGCAGCAACAGCAATGAAATGACAGCGGTAATAGCAGTAGCTGCGGTAATAGTAGCAGAAATGAAATGAAACGAGCAGCAGCAGCAGCAGCAGCAATAGTAGTATAGTAGTAGTAGTAGTAGTAGTAGTAGTAGTAGTAGTAGTAGCAGTAGTAGTAGTAGTAGTAGTAGTAGCAAAATAAACGATGTTGATTCTCCTCATTTTCTTTCGTTTGGCCGTCAAGGTACAAGCCAGCTGGTTCATATGGCCATCAAGGTACAAGCCAGCTGGTTCATATGGTCAAGGTCAAGGTACAAGCCAGCTGGTTCATAATTATGGCCGTCAAGGTACAAGCCAGCTGGTTCATATAGCCATCAAGGTACAAGCCAGCTGGTTCATATGGTCATCAAGGTACAAGCCAGCTGGTTTCATATGACCATCAAGGTACAAGCCAGGTGGTTCATATGACCATCAAGGTACAAGCCAGCTGGTTCATATGGCCATCAAGGTACAAGCCAGCTGGTTCATATGGCCATCAAGGTACAAGCCAGCTGGTTCATATGGCCATCAAGGTACAAGCCAGCTGGTTCATATGGTCATCAAGGTACAAAGACAGCTGGTTCATATGGCCATCAAGGTACAAGCCAGGTGGTTCATATGACCATCAAGGTACAAGCCAGCTGGTTCATATGGTCATCAAGGTACAAGCCAGGTGGTTCATATGTCCATCAAGGTACAAGACAGCAGGTTCATATGGCCATCAAGGTACAAGCCAGGTGGTTCATATGGACCATCAAGGTACAAGCCAGCTGGTTCATATGGCCATCAAGGTACAAGCCAGCTGGTTCATATGGCCATCAAGGTACAAGCCAGCTGGTTGATATGGCCATCAAGGTACAAGCCAGCTGGTTCATATGGCCATCAAGGTACAAGCCAGGTGGTTCATATAGCCATCAAGGTAC
>JADBJO010007196.1:85000-117644 GCA_016801955.1 Conus betulinus
ACGCCGGGATATATTATGAAAGGAAGCGTAGAGTACAGCCCTGTCATGTAGTCTCAGACCGAAATGGAAATCCGTAGCATCATCTTAATCATCCTCATTCTCATCGATCAGCATAAAAAAAAAAAAAAAAAAAAATGTCTCAAATTCTGTGGCCCTTCATGCCCTGCTCTCATGGTGACCTCATTTTCGATGTCCTCTCCACGTCTGTGGCCTTGGTTTGGTTCCGTCGGGGTCACCGGTATCGGCGAGTCCATGGGGGCTGTCGTTGGACGGACGTGGTGGCGCCCTCCGGAGGGAGAGCTCACTCACGCCGGCTCCGCGACTAAGCAATTATTGTCGTCAGTAAGGGGCTTAGTAGGTGGTGTCCTGCGTATGTTAGATCAGAACAGGCGCCACTGAACACCACCGAGTGACTCGGCAGCAGTGCAGTGTCTCCTCCGGTGGGTTGCCTCTTGACGACGTGACATTGACTGCTCCCTGTGGATTGCCGGTGCCGGGGCTGCGGCGGGGCTGACCGGGCTGTGGCTGTGGACGGGGGGTCGGAATGAGCGGCGTGGGTGCACTGCCGTGCATGTTTGTCTGCATGTCTCGGTGACTAGAAACCTTAATGCACGTGCATGTTTGTCTGCATGTCTCGGTGACTAGAAATCTTAATGCACGTGCATGTTTGTCTCCGTGTCTCGGTGACTAGAAACCTTAAGGCACGTGCATGTTTGTCTGCATGTGTCTCGGTGACTTGAAACCTTAATGCACGTGCATGTTTGTCTCCGTGTCTCAGTGACTAGAAACCTTAATGCACGTGCATGTTTGTCTGCATGTCTCGGTGACTAGAAACCTTAATGCACGTGCATGTTTGTCTGCATGTCTCGGTGACTTGAAACCTTAATGCACGTGCATGTTTGTCTCCGTGTCTCAGTGACTAGAAACCTTAATGCACGTGCATGTTTGTCTGCATGTCTCGGTGACTAGAAACCTTAATGCACGTGCATGTTTGTCTGCATGTCTCGGTGACTAGAAACCTTAATGCACGTGCATGTTTGTCTGCATGTCTTAGTGGCTAGAAACCTTTATGCACGTGCATTTTTTGTCTGCGTGTCTCGGTGACTTGAAACCTTAATGCACGTGCATGTTTGTCTGCATGTCTCGGTGACTAGAAACCTTAATGCACGTGCATGTTTTGTCTGCGTGTCTTCGGTGACTAGAACCTTAATGCACGTGCATGTTTGTCTGCATGTCTCGGTGACTAGAAACCTTAATGCACGTGCATGTTTTTGTCTGCATGTCTCGGTGACTTGAAACCTTAATGCACGTGCATGTTTGTCTGCGTGTCTCGGTGACTAGAAACCTTAATGCACGTGCATGTTTGTCTGCGTGTCTCGGTGACTAGAAACCTTAATGCACGTGCATGTTTGTCTGCATGTCTCGGTGACTAGAAACCTTAATGCACGTGCATGTTTGTCTGCATGTCTCGGTGACTTAAACCTTAATGCACGTGCCTGTTTTGTTTGGGAACGGACAGGGCGTTTGATGGGAACGGACAGGGCGTTGGTGGGAAAGGACAGGGCGTTGGTGGGAAAGGACAGGGCGTTGGTGGGAAGGACAGGGCGTTGGTGGGAAAGGACAGGGCGTTGGTGGGAAGGACAGGGCGTTGGTGGGAAAGGACAGGGCGTTGGTGGGGAAGGACAGGGCGTTTGGTGGGAACGGACAGGGCGTAGGCATAGGAACTGGGCTGGATGGACGGAGACGGCAGGGAAGGTGGTGGGCAGGGGAGTTAGGGGTGGGGGTGGGATGGGGGTGGGGGTGGGGATGGGGTGTGTCCCGTATCGTCCATAAACTTTCCCTTCCAAAGTGTTTAGCTTTACTTGTATTCTTTGGTCTTTACCTGTTTTCTTTTGTCTTTATCTGTACTCTTTCCGTCTTTGTCTGTATTCTTTCGTCTTTAACCTGTGTTCTTTTTGTCTTCACCTGCATTCATTTGTCTCCACCTGCATTCGTTTGTCTTTATCTGTATTATTTGTATTAATCCATATTCTTTTATAATTACCTGTCTTCTTTTCCTCTTCACTTGTATTCCCTTGTCTATACCTGCAATCTTTTCTCTTTACTTGTATTATTTCGTTTTTAACCTGTATTCCTTCGTCTTTACCTGTATTATTTTGTATTTAATTGTCTTTTTCGTCTTTAGCTGTATTCTTTTATCTTTACCTTATTTCTTCGTCTTTACCTGTATCAATCATTTAATCTGTATCTTTTCGTCTTTACCTACATTTTGTTTTGTCTGTATCTATATTCTTTCGTCTTTACCTGTATTATTTCGTCTTTACCTGCATTCTTTTGTCTTTATCTGCATTGATTTGTCTTTACCTGTGTTCTTTCGTCTTTAGCTGTATTCTTTTGTCTCTATCTGTAGTTTTTGGTCCTTACTATATTATTTTTGTCTTTACTTGAATTCTTTTGTCTTTACCCGTATTGTTTTTGTCTTTACCTGTGTTCTTTTGTCTTTATCTGTATTGTTTTGTCTTTACCTGTTTTTCCTTTCGTCTTTAGCTGTATTATTTTTTTTTTTTTTCCGTCCGTATTCTTTTGTCTTTACCTGTATTTTGCTTGTATTTATCCGTATTAGTTTGTCTTTATCTGTATTTTGCTTGTTTTTATCCGTTGTCTTTTGTCTTTACCTGTATTTTGCTTGTCTTTATCCGTAATCTTTTGTATTTACCTGTATTTTGCTTTTCTTTAACCATATTCTTTTGTCTTTACCTGTAGTCTGCTTGTCTTTATCTGTACCTTTTTTTTGTCTTTGTCTGTATTGTTTTATTTTCTTTACCCGTATTCTTTAATCTTTACCTGTGTTCTTTTGCTTTTGTCTGTATTCTTTCGTCTTTTACCTGTATTCCTTCCGTCTTTACCTGTTATTCCGTCCGTCTTTACTTGTAATCTTTGTGTTTTTATCTGTATTATTACTTCTCTACCTGTATTCTTTCCGTCTATAACCCTTTTATTCTTCCACCTATACTTGTAATCTTTTTTGTTTTTACCTGTATTCGTTCATCTTTACCTGCATTCTTTCGTCTTTATCTAGACTCCTTACGTCTTTACCTGTATTCTTTATTTCCTTACATGTATTTTTTTTTAATCTGTGTTCTTTCTTTTCTTCTTTCCTTCTATTATTTCGTCTGTGCCTGTATTCTTTATGTTTTACCTGTATTCTTTTGTCTTTATCTGTATTTTGTATGGTTTACCTGTATTCTTTTGTCATTACCTGTACTCTTTATCTTTTTTTACCTGTATTCTTTTTTCATTACCTGTATTCTTTGCTCCATCCGGTTGTCCAGGTCCTTGGAAGCGTGCATAGCAGACCCAGGCGGATACAAACATAAATAGTATTGGGTCTAAAGTTGAAGATTTACTGATCTGTTTAGAACATTTTTTTTTTTCAAAATGTAAAAGAAAACGTCACGTAAAAGAAACAGGACTGGATCTAAAGTTGAAGATTTACCGATCTGTTTAAAACATTGTTGTTTTCAAAACGTAAAAGAAATAGCATTGGATCTAAAGCTGAAGATGTACCGATCTGTTTAAAACATTGTTATTTTCAAAACGTACAAGAAATAGTATTTGATCTAACGTCGAAGATTTACCGATCTGTTTAAAACATTGTTATTTTCAAAACGTGAAAGAAAACGTCAAAATGGATGGAATAATAATTTAAAAAAAAACAGTGATCAAAACCGTCAAGGACTTTTGAATCAATGCGGATGCTTCTTAGTTTTTGTAGACAATAGATCGGTGTCTGGCTTTTTGTTGTTGTTGTTGTTAGCATGAATAGCATTGAATCTTTGAAGTTGAAGATTTGTTTGAAACTTTGTCCATATCATGAAAAAAAAAAAAAAAAAAAAAAACGAAGATAACATGTTTTACTAGTTACCATTTTCTCCAGCTTCTCGTGCTGTGTTATCCCTAGCAGCAGCGGGAATATCTCTGTTGGCATGATTCTTTTTAACTTTTTGTGTAGATCAATGATCTGAGCCTCATGGCAGCGATAAGTGTTTTTCGTCGTCCATGTTGGAAAGAAAGATAAACAGTGTAAAAAAAAAAAAAAAAAATCAGAGGAGGAGTTCGGTCCCTTCACCCAGACGGCCGGGGAAGTACAGTTTGCACGATCGGTCAAATCACGGCTGTCATCACACGGGTCGGGGCGGGTGCACTTTGCACGGCTTTGGCCGTCGCCAGTAAGTTGGCTAAGAGATGAACCGGAGCAGGTTTTTTTTTTTTTCTTTCCCCCCCCCCCCCCCCCCCCGGACGGATGACGCACGACCGGGTCCGGATCCACTGCGCACACAGCTTAAATCTACCAGAATTGGGGAGTTCTTTGTCCATCAACGGCAGGGGCCGTACCTCTTGTTTGCTTCTGCTCGATTTCCCCGGATGGCCTGCGACTAGATCTACTTCTGAAAGCAAGGACACTTTCGTTTACGACTGTGCTCAGAACACATGGTCTGTACGCACATTTGTGTTTCACTGCACTCCAAAGGGACAGGTAGACTTGGTGGGCTTTCTGTTTCTCAGGAAGGATTCCAGTGGATTAGTGGAAAACAAACTTTTCCAGATTTGTCCAAACCTAAAAGAGTGTCTCTCATCTACCTCTGGATGGTTGCAAAGGGGGGAAAACAAACAAACAAACAAAGCAATATGCAAAGCATATAAACGTACTCCCGGTTTATCTTGAATACAAATACTTTCTGAGATATTCCATAAAAAAAGAAAAACCGTTTTGGGCCGTTATAGCCGTTAGTAACGGCTATTCTGGTAAAATAAAACATCGGGCATCATCCGTGACCCATAATGAAATATGTACACAATTTTCAGAAAGTTCGGCCCAGAAATTTTTTTCTGGAGCGAGTGGAACACATTTTGACCTCGACAGACACACAGGCAGACACACTGGCAGCATTTCTTCGTTCCCATTGTAAAGTACTCCCTGTTCTATTAGAACTGGGAGTACAAAAACGGTTTTATGCCGGAAACACACTGGCCGTTCGTTTTTTAACGCATTCGTACTTTTTAAAGAGTGAAAAAAGCTCCGTGGTGCATTCCATGTCATGTATCACTCACAATGAAACATTCTTTTAGAGTGCTGGGACTTGCATGATGTGAGACATAGACATTTCACAGCAGACTCTATGAAACCTTGTTCAGAGAGGTCACACCTGATGTGATCTTCGAATTTCCGAAAGAGATTAACATTTTTCGTCTGATCTGAAATTTTTACAGTTGAAAGATTTTTTTAAAAACAAAACTTCTGGTGTGTTTTTAGATGTATTTTATATGGTTGTGTGAATGAATGACTTGTGAGTTGACTTCAACACGGCGATGGCCCTTTGCGGTCAGCTGGGCTATAAGCAACATTACCTTGTCGGGGTGGATCAGCATCACTCTCTCTTTGCCAAACTGGGGAAGCCGCCGTGGTCCAGCGGTTAGTCTCGTGGGCTGGGAGGTTGAAGTTCGACTCTCTTCACGAGCGTGTGTAATGGGGCGCGCGAGGTGGTGGTGGAGGTGGTGTCTGCGCGCGGGGTGGTGTGGTGGAGGTGGTGTCTGCGCGCGGGGTGGTGGTAGAGGTGGTGTCTGCGCGCGCGGGGTGGTGGTGGTGGAGGTGGTGTCACCGTCAGTTTCTGTAGAGGTCATGGGCAAACAGCCAACTTATCATTGGAATATTACGGTTAATTAATTGATTAATTATTTTTCTTTTAATTCACCCATCTGTTGCAATGTCTGGAAGCACTTGATGAACTGCGCGTGCCGGCGCCGTTGCGCGTGAATGACGTTCTTGTTTAGTCAGCCAATTCTATTTATGAAAAAAAAAAAAAAAAAATCTCATATTGATTCCACGCGCGTCCGCGCTCCACACGCACACACACACACACACACACAGAGCGCAGTTACTTCAGCGAGCAGACCGCCAGACCGCGTGACGTCATTCGACAGATGACATTTTCACAGCTAGGGCTTCCCATTGACGTCATCGATCGTCGGACATGCGGCGCATGACATTTTTGTGTGCGCCGCACTCTGCGAGCGCTCTGCGGCGGCTTGCACCAGCCAGACACACCCACGCCCGCTCAGACTGCACCCACCTAATCGAAGTGTCGTGGCTGGCTGGCTGGGGCTGGCTGGCGGCTGCTCTCTCTCCTCTCTCTCTCCTCTCTCTCTCTCCTCCTCTCCTCTCTCTCTCCTCCCTCTCTCTCTCTCACTCTCTCTTTTGCCCGCTCCCCTCCCCCCTCCCTCTCTTCTCCTCACTCGCCTCCCTCAACACATATCTCTCTCTGTCTCTGTCTCTCTCTCTCTCTGCCTGTCTCTCTCTGTCTGTCTCTCCCTCGTCTGCCTTCTGTCTGTTCTCTGTCTGGTCTGTCTGTCTGTCATCTCTCCCTCCCCCTCTCTCTCTCACCCCCCCCCTCCCCTCACTCCCCTCTCTCTCCCCTCGCTCCCTCTCCTCTCTCTGCCCATCGGAACCTCCCTGGTGTCTGTCCTGTCCTGCCTGTCCCCCCCCTCTCTCTCTCTCCCTCTCCTTCCCCCCACCCCGATCCCCCCCCCCCCCTCCTCTCCTCTCTCCCCCCTCCCCACCCCATCCCCCCCCCCCCCCCCCCCCCCTCCCCCCCCCCCCCCCCCCCCCCCCCCCCCCCACCCTTGCATACGCATACATCCATTCCCGCTGAATTTTCAGCCAGTGAGACGCCAAATTTTTTCCAGATAAGTTTAAAGAAGAAGAAAAGAAGAAGAAGACAGAAAAAAAAGGAGACAAAGAAGGGTGTAAATGTTCACACGTTCACGCACTTTCAGCGGTGAGGTGTGTATTCCTCGATGGCTTTTGGGTGAAGTGTATCATGATGGAGACATTGTGCTTCTGTGGATAACACTGGACCGCAAGTTAAGTCGACCATCTCTCTCCCCCCGCCTCCCCCTCCCTCTCCCCACTCCCGCTTTTTTTACAAATTTTTTGTAAAGATTATACACACGCACCACACCACACACGCACACACACACACACACAAACACCACACACACCGCGCGCGCGCGCGCGCGCGCGACCGTGCAAACACACCACACACACACACACACACACACACACACACACACACACAACCCCCCCCCCCACACACAGTGAGTGGACAACTCGTCATCATAGTGGTCCCCACCTAAGATGGTTTACACCCAAAAACACAGTCAGCCCAGTGTGGAACGCTCGTCATCATAGTGGTCCCCACCCCTCTCCCCCAACACCCAAAAACAGAAGTTCCAGTGTGGACAGCTCGTCATCATAGTGGTACCCCACCCCTCTCCCCCAACACCCAAAACACAAATTTCCAGTGTGGACAGCTCGTCATCATAGTGGTCCCCACCCCTCTCCCCCAAACACCCAAAAACACACAGTTCCAGTGTGGACAGCTCGTCATCATAGTGGTCCCCACCCTCTCTCCCCCAACACCAAAAACACAAAGTTCCAGTGTGGACAGCTCGTCATCATAGTGGTCCCCACCCCTCTCCCCCAACACCCAAAACACACAGTTCCAGTGTGGACAGCTCGTCATCATAGTGGTCCCCACCCCTCTCCCCCAACACCCAAAACACACAGTTCCAGTGTGGACAGCTCGTCATCATAGTGGTCCCCACACCCTCTCCCCCAACACCCAAAACACACAAGATTCCAGTGTGGACAGCTCGTCATCATAGTGGTCCCCACCCCTCTCCCCCAACAAAAAAACACACAGTTCCAGTGTGGACAGTTTCGTCATTCATAGTGGTCCCCCCCCTCCTCCCCCAAACACCCAAAACACACAGTTCCAGTGTGGACAGCTCGTCATCATAGTGGTCCCCACCCTCTCCCCCAACACCCAAAACAAACACAGTTCCAGTGTGGACAGCTCGTCATCATAGTGGTCCCAGTTTTTCTTACCTCCCCCATCCCCCCAACCCACCCAACAACAAAGTTCCGTGGATCCTGTCATCATAGTGGATCCCCAGCCAGTCGAACCCCCCAACACCCAAAACACACAGTTCCAGTGTGGAAAGCTCGTCATCATAGTGGTCCCCACCCTCTCCCCCAACACCCAAAAACACAGTTTCAGTGTCAGCCCTGTCATCATAGTTGGTAAATACCCCCCCCCCCCCAAACAAAAACACCCTAAATACAAAGTTCCAGTGAGGGACAGTTCGTCATCATAGTGGTCCCCACCCTCTCCCCAACACCCCAAAACACACAGTTCCAGTGTGGAGAGCTCGTCATCATAGTGGTCCCACCCCTCTCCCCCAACACCCAAAAACCACAGTTCCAGTGTGGACAGCTCGTCATCATACCCACCCCCACCCTCTCCCCCCCAACACCCTAAATACAAAGTTCCAGTGAGGACAGCTCGTCATCATAGTGGTCCCCACCCCTCTCCCCCAACACCCAAAACACACAGTTCCAGTGTGGACAGCTCGTCATCATAGTGGTCCCCACCCCTCTCCCCCAACACCCAAAACAACACAAAGTTCCAGTGTGGACAGCTCGTCATCATAGTGGTCCCCACCCCTCTCCCCCAACACCCAAAACACAAAGTTCCAGTGTGGACAGCTCGTCATCATAGTGGTCCCCACCCCTCTCCCCCCAACACCCCAAAACACACAGTTCCAGTGTGGACAGCTCGTCATCATAGTGGTCCCCACCCTCTCCCCCCCCCCAACACCCTAAACACAAAGTTCCAGTGTGGACAGCTCGTCATCATAGTGGTCCCCCCCCCTCTCCCCCAACACCCAAAACACACAGTTCCAGTGTGGACAGCTCGTCATCATAGTGGTCCCCACCCCTCTCCCCCAACACCCAAAACACAAAGTCCAGTGTGGACAGCTCGCCATCATAGGGAAACACGCGCGTGGCCCAAATATTGCAAAGTGTCGCATTCACGTCAATCAATCGTATTTGTGGCGGAAGGAGGAAGGGGGAGGGGGTTTTCATCTGAACAGAGGCAGAATAAATTGAAAAAAGAATTATAAATAGATGCAGGATACATTTATAACCGCAGTGAAACGTTCGAATAGCCCACACATTGCAAAATGCCACATTCAAGTAAAAATAATCACAGATGCGGCAGAGGTGGAGGGCGGTATTTTTGCGGACGAGCTAGAACTAACCCCACACCCCTCCCCACCGCCCAACCCCCAATACACAATGTCCTAGGGTGCTCAGTTGTGAACCATATTGAAATACTGGAGAAGCCCAAATATTGCAATGTCATATTCATTAAAAACAATTACACTTTCGTCATAACGAGGAGGGGGGTGGGGTGGGGGTTATATTTTTGACTGAGCTTGAATTCTCTCCGCCCCCCCCCCCCCCCCCCCCCCCCCCCCCCCCTCCCCAAACAAACAAGCAAAACAGAACAAAACAAAAGCAAAACAAAACAAACAGACAAACCAACACAAAACTTGTTACACAATGTTGCAGTATGCTCAATTCTTCACCATAGTGAAACACATGAGAGACCCAAAATATTGCTCTGGGGCCACATTCATGTTAACCAATGACGCTTGCGACAAAGAGAGATGGGATCATTGCGCATCAGGTCAGAACTTTCTCCCCATTCTCTGCACACATTGTTCCAGTGCTCTCAATTCTTCACATGGTCAAACACTTTGAGTGACCTAACTGTCGCAAAGTGTCGCAGTCACCATGGTCAAACACTTTGAGTGACCTAACTGTTGCAAAGTGTCACAGTCACCATGGTCAAACACTTTGAGTGACCTAACTGTTCCTAACTGTTGCAAAGTGTCACAGTCACCATGGTCAAACACTTGAGTGACCTATAACTGTTCCTAACTGTTGTAAAAGTGTCACAGTCACATAAAATAGTCACACTTGCTACAAAGGGAATGTGTGTGTGTGTGTGTGTGTGTGTGTGTGTGTGTGTGTGTGTGTGTGTGTGTGTGTGTGTGTGAGAGAGAGAGAGAGGAGAGAGAGAGAGAGAGAGAGAGAGAGAGAGAGAGAGAGAGGGAGAGAGAGAGATAGAGAGAGAGTGAGAGAGATTTTCTTTTCCAAGCTAGAGAATTACCACCATCACCACCCTCACCCCCCCCACCCCCCCCCCCCCCCAACACCCACAATACACAATGGTCCTGTTGACTCAGTTCTTAACCATACAGTGAAACACTCGAATAGCTCAGATATTGCAAAATATCACATCTGTATAAAATTATCACACTTGCGGTAGAGAAAATGGGAATATTTCTAGGCCAAACCAGAATAACAAACCTCCCAACACCCAACACAGATGTTTCAGTGTGATAGTTCTTCACTGCAGTGAAACACTTGAATATCTCAAGTATTGCCAGGTGTGTTAAATGTATATAAAATTATGGCACTTTCGGTAGAGAGAAGGAGATATTTGTAGACCAAGCCAGAATACACCCCCCCCCCCCCCCCCCCCCCCCCCCCCCCCCCCACACACACACACACACACAACACTTAATACACAATGTTTCAGTGTGCTCAGTTCTTCACCAAAGCGAGACACTTGAGCAACCCAAGTGTTGCACAAATGTCACATTCATGTAAAACTGTCACACTTAACGGTAGACAGAGGCGGGATACTTTTGGACCAAGCCAAAACGGTACCACCGCCCCGTCCCAAAAAGCAATCTGAAATATTTCAGTTTGCTCTGTAACCATAGTGAAACATTGAGAAACCTAAATATTGCAAAATGTCACATTTACGTGAAAAACAATTGAACTTGCGGCAGAGGGAAGGATGGGGTGGGGGTGGGCTGGGGGTTGGGGGGGGGGTGGGGGTTGGGTTGGGGTGAGGGTGTTATTTCTGGACAAAAAAGAAGACCCACAACACCTAATTAGCAATCTTTCATTGTGTTCTGTTCTTCATCACAGATAAACAGTTTAGTAGCCCAGATGCCCTGATTTTGCAAGGTTTCACATTCATGGATAACAATTACATTTGTGGCACACAGGAGGACGGGGGAGGGGGGGGGGGGGGTTGCTTGACAGAGCCAGAACTATCAGCCACTCCCCCACCCCCCTTTCACACGTCAAAGCTCCAGATCCCCCCCCCACCCCCAAAGCCCCCCCCCCCCCCCCCCCCCCCCCCCCCCCTTCCAAACACCCAATACACAACGTTCTCATGTGCCCAGTTCGTAACCATAGATCGAAGAAACAAAGAGACTGTTCCTTGTTCGTTTTCATTGTTTTGAGGGTTGTTTGTCCAGACTGAAGAAGACCGTTAGGTCGAAACGCGTATTTGATCTGTTTGTTTGTTTATTTGTTTTTTTGTATCATCTTCCATTACATCTCAGTGGCAACTGCGCCCACGTCGCTCATTCCGACCACCCCGTCCACAGCCACAACCCGGTCCGTCCCGTCACAGCCCCGTCACCGGCAATCCATAGGGAGCAGTCAATGTCAAGTCGTTCCGAGGCAACCCACCGGAGGAGACACTGCACCGCTGCCGGGTCACTTCGGTAGTGCTCAGTGGTGCGTGCTCTGACCCATCCCGTGTCATATGTTCATGTTTCATACTCTGTTTTTTATATGATCATTTGAGATACTCTCGGTTCATGGATTTATGTGTGACACTCTTGCTTTATAAGTAAGTTCTTGTGTTATGTTATTGATGCAATGGATTCGTGTGAACTTTAAGAAAAGATACCCTAGGCAGTATGTTCATGTGAGACACTTTGGCTCTATATGTGTATGTGTGACACTGCGTTTGAATGTTCATGTCTAATACTCTAGGTTCACATGTTCATCTGTGATACTTTAGGTTTAGATTGATGCTATGGGTTCAAATGCTAATGTGCGATACAGTGCGTTTATATGTTTGTCTGTGATCCTCTCAGTTTACATGTACATGTGTGACACTCGGTTTACATGATCATGTGGGATACTCTAGGTTTACACGTTCATGAGTGACACTCGATGCTTATATGGTCATGTGGGATAGTCTGGATTTACAGGTTCATGAGTGACACTCTATGCTTATATGCTCATGTGGGATACTCTGGGTTTACAGGTTCATGAGTGACACTCTATGTTTATATGCTCATGTGGGATACTCTGGGTTTACAGGTTCATGAGTGACACTCTATATGCTCATGTGGGATACTCTGGGTTTACAGGTTCATGAAGTGACACTCCAGGTTTATACGTTGATATATGATCCTCAGGATTTCTATATTCATGTGTGATACTCGTAGTTTCCATGTGCGTGTGATACTGTGGGTTTATATGCTCGCTAGTCTGGGTTTTTGTGGACATATGTGATTCTCTGGGTTCATATGCAAAGGCATATTCTCTCCCTCCCTAGGTCTTGTGTCTATCAAGGGAGACAACGTCCCCACCTGTGTCTAGTAGCGGTGGCAAGCAAAGGTGTAGTTACGTCCCTTTGAGCTGTCTGATGTCACAGCCCCGTCATTCTGTGCAGGCTGCTTTTTTTCATTCATCCGTCTGCTGTTCCTTCCTTCCTTCCCGTGCATTCACTCACTTTCTTTCTTTTTTTTTTTTTTCATCCTTACTTCCTTTTCCTGTCTGTCTTTCTCTTCTTTTCGCCTATCCATCCATCCGACCCCCTCCCGTTTTTTTTTTTTTTTTTTTTTTTTTTTTTTTTTTTTTCGATTTTTATTTTCTTCCTTCATTCACGCCTAAGCGTTTTCCTTCTATTCATCTTTTATTCAGTCTGTCCCTCCATCTCCCCATTCTTTGTGCGCGACTTTTTTTTTGTTTTGTTTTGTTTTTTTTCGTTTCTTCTTCCGTCTGTTCTGTCTTTCCGTGTGTCTTTAACAGTGTTCGTCCTTTCAGTTGTCCTACCGTTGATCAACGCGTTTCGGCTTGTCACGGTCTGTTTCTGCTTGTCGGTTGTGTTCTGGACCTTCTCGTCGTCTGTCTTCGTCAGCCTGTCAGTCGTCATTCTATCGTCTGCTGTTGTCTGTCAGTCTGTCTTTTGAGTCATTCTCCTGTCTTTGCTGTGCAAATTGTTACCCTTCTGTCCCCATCACAATGTATGACATACCGGCTCCCCCCCCCCCCCCCCCCCCCCCCCCCCCCCCCCCCCCCCCCCCCCCCCCCCCCCCCCCCCCCCCCCCCACGCGACGACAGGAAATGAACATTGTATCCGACTTGCTTGGAAATCACGGAGGGGTTGTCGGCCTGCGCTTGTTTTCCCCCACTATTAGATTGTTCGTCTTTGTTTTTGTTTGACTTTATTCAATTTGAAAAGGTTGTGCCGGTCTGGAATAAAAGTCACTCTGAGTTAAACAAATCTTAAATAAATGTTAGCGAACCGCCCAGAGAAACGTGGACAAACGAGTCACAAGACAAAAACACAACGCGTTTCGACCTCTTGGGTCTTCTTCAGGTGAGACAAGAACGAATAAAATAACGAAAATTCACTTAGTTTTGATCGCTTCAGATCGCTTCAGAGTTCAGCGCAAGGAAGAAGCGATCAAAGCTAAGTGAATTTTCGTTATTTTATTCGTTTTTTGTCTCACCTGAAGAAGACCTAAGAGATCGAAACGCGTTGTGTTTTGTCTTGTGACTCGTTTGTCCACGTTTCTCTGGGCGGTTCGCTAACATTTATTTCAGTTTTGTTTAGATTTCCGCCTGCAGTCGTCTCACTTTGCAACTAAATCCACGCTGAGTTAGGTTTTCTTATGGGTGCAAGAGTTACCTTACTTTTTATTGTCTGGAATGTCTCTGATCTCTGTCCAGCAGTTCTATCTGTTTGCCGTTAATTTTTTGTTTTTATCTCTGTTGTCATACTTTTTCCATTTGCTTGTTTTAGATATTATTTTTTTTTTTTTTTTTTTGTCTTTAAATATGCCGTGGAATAACAAAAGTCAACATACCTGAAAGAAAGTGGAATGGTGCCACTAAGTGAGCACCCAAATGGATAGATATTTCACTGTTAAAGAACACGATACAGAACAAGCATGCCATAAGACTTTCAGCCACCACGGATGGTGACTGTCGGCGATGTATCGAACAGCGAAACAAGTGCTGAAGGCAAGATTCGAACACAAAAAAAAAAAAAAAAAAAAAAAAAAAAAAAGCTAAACTGCAAACTGAACCCCAAGTGTTTCCGGAAAGAATGTTACCAATAAAATGAATATGACTACATCAGCCTTCTTGAAACGGAAAAAATGTCAGAAACTCATGTAGAATAGGAGGATGTCTTTTAACACGCGCGCACGCACGCGCGCGCGCGCGCACACACACACACACACACACACACACACACACACATACATACACACACGCGCGCGCGCGCGCGCGCGCGCACACACACACACACACACACACGCTGACGCACGCACGCACCCACACATACATGACATATTTTTTACTCCTTCGCCTGTCTTTCTCCCCACCCCATCTCTCCTTATATCTCTCTTTCTCCCTTCGTCTGTCTGTCTGTCTGTCTCTGTCTCTCTTCTCCACCCCCCCCCTCTCTCTCTCTCTCTCTCTTTCCCTAGCCCTTTTTTTCAGACGTCTCCTTCCTCCTGCCTCCTTTTTCTTACTTCTTCCCCCCACCCCCTCTCTCTTTTTCTCTCTTCCCTCTCTCTCTCTCTCTCTCTCTCTCTCTCTCTGTCTTTTTCCTTACTTACTTGCTTAGGCCCATAGCTCAAGGGTGAGCATAGGCCATCGACAACACTCCGCCATCGCACTCGGTTCTGGGCTGCTCGCTGAATGCCTGTCCAGTTGGTCCCCTGCCTCTTTATCTCTGCCTCAGTGTCTCGCCTCCAGCTGCTGCGAGGTCGGCCTCTCTTCCTTTTCCCCTGCGAGTTCCATGTCAGGGCTTGGCATGTGGTGCTGGATGCTGGCTTCCTGAGAGTGTGTCCAATCCAGCCCCACTTCCTCCGCAGAATCTGCTTGGCCACTGGCTCCTGTCCTGTTTGCTTCCATAGATCTTCTTCATTGTTGATCTCTGGCCACCTGATTTTGAAGATGCGCCTCAGACAGGTGTTGATGAAGGTCTGAATTTTTTGTTGTATTGCCTTGGTCATTCTCCAAGTTTTGCAGCCGTAGAACAGAACCAACTTCATGTTTGAACTGAAGATACGCAATTTTGTTGTCCTTCTGATCTCTCCTGAGGCCCAGATTTTCTGTAGCATGATGAATGCTGCTCGCGTCTTGCCTCTCCTGGTCATGATGTCTCGGTCAGTGCCCCCTGCTTGTCAACTACGCTTCCCAAGTAGACAAAGGAATCTACTTCCCTCATGGGCTCGCCTTCGACTGTGACTGGGCTGCTGCCTGAGGTGTTGATCTTCATCAGCTCGGTCTTCTTCTTGTTTATCTTGAGCCCTGTTCCTGCTGATGTTGTCTCAAGGCGGGTGGTCTTGTCCTGCATCTGTGTGTGACTGTGGGGAGGGGAGTGGCAAGTCGTCAGGAAAGTCAAGGTCATCTAGCTGCGTCCAGAGTGTCCATTGTATCCCATTGTTCCTGCCTGTTGTTGTGGTCTTCATGATCCAGTCGATGACCAGGAGGAAGAGGAAAGGTGACAACAGACATGGGGCTGACGATGGGGAAGGAATCATCGTAATGATGAAGATGATTCCTTCCCCAACGTCAGCCCCATCGTAATGATGAAGATGATCCCTTCCCCAACGTCAGCCCCATCGTGATGATGACGATGGTTCCTTGATGAAGATGGTCCCTTCCCCAACATCACCCCCATCGTAATGATGAAGATGGTTCCCTCCCCAACGTCAGCCCCATCGTAATGATGAAGATGGTTCCTTCCCCAACGTCAGCCCCATCGTAATGATGAAGATGAAGATGATTCCTTCCCCAACGTCAGCCCCATCGTAATGATGAAGATGATTCCTTCCCCCAACGTCAGCCCCATCGTAATGATGAAGATGGTTCCTTCCCCAACGTCAGCCTCATCGTAATGATGAAGATGATTCCTTCCCCCAACGTCAGCCCCATCGTAATGATGAAGATGGTTCCTTCCCCAACGTCAGCCTCATCGTAATGATGAAGATGATTCCTTCCCCCAACGTGAGCCCCATCGTAATGATGAAGATGATTCCTTCCCCCAACGTGAGCCCATCGTAATGATGAAGATGGTTCCTTCCCCAACGTCAGCCTCATCGTAATGATGAAGATGATTCCTTCCCCCAACGTCAGCCCCATCGTAATGATGAAGATGGTCCTTGATGAAGATGATTCCTTCCCCAACATCACTCCATCGTGATGATGAAGAGGATTCCATCCCAAACGTCACCCAGTATGGCCGCTTGACGGGCGTGACCGCAGTCCAGGCAATTAACTCTGCCTGTCTTTCCCTTCCCATAATCCCTCTCAACAGTTATCTTCATTTCTGTACAAGGAAGACGACTGTAGATGAGAATGTTCTGTTCAAAATACAGAACTCAATGGTTCCCACGGCTGTCATTAAAGGCTTTACTGCAACTTCGTCCCTTTCGTACTGCCTCTCTCCCTCCCTTGTTTCTGTGAGGAAAAGATGAGTGTAAAAGAGAATGATCTCATCTGTCACTGTAGACTTGGACCTGAAGTACCCTCACCACACATTTCAGGATCTACAGTACACCCATGACCCCCATCTTTGCGCCAGTAATAAATAAATAAATAAATAAATTGATTGATTGATTGATTGACTGATTGATGATTGATTGATTGATTGATTAATTAATTAATTAATTAATTAAAAAATCTATTCTTGTCATTTCGATCTGTCTCCTTGGAACCCTCTAGCTGTATCTTGATGGGCGTATGGAAGAAATGTGAATAAGAAAGAAATATGGGGAAAAAATGGAATGGAGATAAAACATCTCCTGTAGAGTCGACTTTCTCGTACAGACAAGGTTACTGTTGAAAGAGGGATTATGGGAAGGGAGGGACTGGACATATAGAAAACTTTTTTGTAATTTAAATCTCAGAACAATCCGACTGTGTCTGCCTATCAATTGTTACATTTTCAGAGACATTTAAAATCTCAGAACAATTTGATTGTGTCTGCCCATCAATGGTCGGATCCCCGGGGTAAGGCCTTGACACTAATTTTTTTTTTTTTTGGGGGGGGGGGGGGGGGGGGGGGGGGGGGGGGGGGGGGGGGGGGGGTCCAAACAGCGCTATTGTAAGCCAGTCCACTTGTGTTTCCTGCCTAAGATGTGCCGCGCCAAGTGGCGAGATAAAATGTGCAGTTTTCAGGATGTGTAAAAAAAAGGGGTGGCCTACCCAGCGTGGAGAATCTGTTCATCAAGAATCAAAACTGAACATGAAACGAGGCATAGAACAGTAAACAATAAACAATAAACAAGTAGGGTAACTCTTGCTTCCATAAGGAAACCTAACTCAGAGCAATTGTTATTCAAGACTGGCACAGCCTTTTAAACTTCTTGTTTTTTCCCCCCACTATTAGATTGTTCGTCATTGTATTTGCCTGACTTTATTCAAGTTTAAAAGGCTGTGCCAGTCTTGAATAAAGGTTACTCTGAGTTAGGCTTCCTTATGGGAGCAAGAGTTACCCTACTTGTTTATTGTTTATCAAGAGTCAGCTGCGATGGGCGAAACATCCTACGTGCATGGAGGACCGCAGAGTTCTGTTGGTCCAGCTGAAGGGACGACAATGGCGGGCTAACGATGGGTGAGGACACACTGAAGGCTAACGATGGGTAAGGACACAGTGAAGGCTAACGATGGGTGAGGACACACTGTGAAGGCTAACGATGGGTAAGGACACACTGAAGGCTAACGATGGGTGAGGACACACTGAAGGCTAACGATGGGTGAGGACACACTGAAGGCTAACGATGGGTGAGGACACACTGTGAAGGCTCACGATGGGTGAGGACACACTGAAGGCTCACGATGGGTGAGGACACACTGTGAAGGCTCACGATGGGTAAGGACACAGTGAAGGCTCACGATGGGTAAGGACACACTGAAGGCTAACGATGGGTGAGGACACACTGAAGGCTCACAATGGGTGAGGACACACTGAAGGCTCACAATGGGTAAGGACACACTGAAGGCTCACGATGGGTGAGGACACACTGAAGGCTCACGATGGGTGAGGACACACTGAAGGCTCACGATGGGGTAAGGACACACTGAAGGCTCACGATGGGTAAGGACACACTGTGAAGGCTCACGATGGGTAAGGACACTGTGAAGGCTCACGATGGGTAAGGACACACTGAAGGCTCACGATGGGTAAGGACACACTGTGAAGGCTCACGATGGGTAAGGACACACTGAAGGCTCACGATGGGTAAGGACACAGTGAAGGCTCACGGTGGGTGAGGACACACTGAAGGCTCACGATGGGTGAGGACACACTGAAGGCTCACGATGGGTAAGGACATACTGTGAAGGCTCACGATGGGTGAAGACACACTGAAGGCTCACGATGGGTAAAGGACACAGTGAAGGCTAACGATTGGTAAGGACACAGTGTAGCTCACGATGGGTGAGGACACACTGAAGGCTAACGATGGGTAAGGACACACTGAAGGCTCACGATGGGTAAGGACATACTGTGAAGGCTCACAATGGGTGAGGGACACTGAAGGCTCACGATGGGTAAGGACATACAGTGAAGGCTCACGATGGGTAAGGACACACTGAAGGCTCACGATGGGTAAGGACACACTGTGAAGGCTCACGATGGGTAAGGACACACTGAAGGCTCGCTATGGGTAAGGACACTGTGAAGGCTCACGATGGGTAAGGACACACTGAAGGCTCACGATGGGTAAGGACACACTGAAGGCTCACGATGGGTAAGGACACACTGAAGGCTAACGATGGGTAAGGACACACTGAAGGCTAACGATGGGTGAGGACACACTGTGAAGGCTCACGATGGGTAAGGACACACTGTGAAGGCTCACGATGGGTAAGGACACACTGAAGGCTCACGATGGGTAAGGACACACTGAAGGCTCACGATGGGTAAGGACACACTGTGAAGGCTCACGATGGGTAAAGGACACAGTGAAGGCTATCCTCAAGATCTGCCTCATCCGTTTGTTAGCATGCAGCGGTTATATCAATCTTGAATAGCCTAACATCCGCCAGCCATGAACGAACGAATCACAAGACAAAACACGACGCGTTTCGACCTCTTAGGACACACTTAGGAAGTAGCTGTCAGGCTAGTCTGTGCCACGGTGATGTCAAGATTGGACTACTGCAACTCTGTTTATGCTGGGCTTCCCGCAGAATAGATTGCTCGGCTGCAATAGCGCTGCACGACTTGTTTTGAAGAGGAGGAGGTGTGAGCACATCACTCCCTTGCTGATCGAATGCCCTGGCTTCCCATACAGTATCGGTGGCAATTTAAACTGGCAGTTCTTGCTTTCCGCCACTTCAATGAATCTCTTCCTCACTATCTCTCTTCTTCTCTCTGCACCTACCAAAGCTCTCGTACCCTTCGCTTTTCTTCACAAAAACTTTTGAAAATCCCTAAGCGTTCTCTGAAATCTGTTGGCGAAAGAGCCTTCAGTTTTAGAGCACCTTCTATTTGGAACTCCCTCCCTGAAGACCTTCGTAATCAGCCTACTCTCTTCTTCTTTTAAATCTGAGCTCAAAACTTACCTCTTCAAAAAAGCCTATTCTCTTCTGTAGATGACTAGGTCTCTCCTAAATTCCTCCACAACTAGTCCGATGAGGCAGGTTATGCATGTAGGTGCGTTTGCCATTGTGTATTTTCTTTTTGCTGTGTGCATGAATATTGTATGAATAAGTGCAAATGGTGGATGTAAGCGCATTGAGTTGTATAACAAGGATGCGCTATATAAGTATTATACATTATTATTATTATTCAGCCTAGATAAACAACACTCAGGACAACGAAGACCAAGAGCGAGCAATCACTTATCTCGTCAAATTCAGCGCAAAATCGGCGTTGAAATGAAAACAAGGAGTTATATTGTAATGATAATGATAATGACACTGACATCAATAATGATAATGATGATGATGAAATTGTCGAAAAGTTAATAAAATAGGATTGCTACCTCTTTTGGTGATAATATGACAATAGCAGCTTTAGTATGGGAGAAAGAAAGAGGGGTTAGAGGATTGTCGAACAGCATGGTTGTCGTGGCAACGGTGCAAGTGACGATGATAATAGTAATGATACTAATAATGGTTTTGTCCTGTAATTCGTTTGTTCATGTTTGGAGGATGTTTTACATGGACTTTTTGTACCCCCAGTTCTTAAAGAACAGGGAGTACTTTAGAATGGGAATGAAGAAATGCTGTCTGTGTGTCTGTCTGTCTGTCCGTCCGTGGTCAAAATGTGTTCCACTCGCTCCATTCAAAACTAATGGGCTGATCTTTCTGAAAGTTTGTAGATATGTTCATTATGGGTCACGGATGATGCCCGATGTTTTATTTTACGTTATATCCGTTACTAACGGCTATAACGGCCCCAAACGGTTTTTTTTTCTTTATGGAATATCTCACGCGTATTCAAGGCAAAGTGGGAGTACGCTTATATGCTTTGCATCTTGTTTAAGAGTCGTGTCGATCTCCGCCTGTTGTCGCCTCACTTTGCAAGTAGTGATTACAGCACAATGGACACGTCAGCACACCACACATCAGTACATCAACAAACCCAGGCATTTGGAATCATACACCTACACGCCAAAACCTAGCAAACAAAATCATGTCCATCAGTGATGTACACACACATTTTACAAGGTGAGCGAGAGTCCATGAAGAGAAAGGTAAAAAGGCAGTGGTGGTAAAATGGAGGATGGAGATCCCACAAAAAGTGGGGAAAAAATTAGAGGTTTCAAAAATGAATGTGAGAAAAAGAAATTGAAAGTCGGAGGTGCCATACTTATAAAAAAAAAAAAAGAAAAGGTGGTGTGTGTGTGTGTGTGTGTGTGTGTGTGTGTGTGTGTGTGTGTGTGTGTGTAGTACATCATGAAAGTGTGTGTGTGTGTGTGAGTGTGTGTGTGTGTGTGTGTGTGTGTGTGTGTGTGCATCTATTTGTGTGTGTGTATGTATTAGTACACAAAAAAAAAGTGTGTGTGTGTGTGTGTGTGTGTGTGTGTGTGTGTGTGTGTGCGCGCGCGCGCGCGCACGCGCGGGAGAACGGGTGGGTGGGGGTGGTCATGTGGGTGCCTGAGAGCGCGGTGGGCTGTTGACAGAGTCGGCCTGCTTTTTCATGGAAAAAGCAGTTCATTGATCGTCGGCTGTTCAACGATGGAATTCCCCCACTTCACACACACACACACACACACACACACACACACACACACACACACACATACACACACACACACACACGCACACACACACTGACCAACGACCATCACCCCCCACCCACCCACCCACCCACCAACCTTCATCCCCCACCATCCAGCATCCAACCCGGCCATCATCCATGTCAGCGATGACTAGGGATGGGTGGTTGGGAGACGGGGGAAGGGGGGGGGGGAGGGAGGGGGGAGGGGGGAGGGGATTGAGAGGGGGGGGGGGGGGTTGGCCATCAAGTCCAGTCCTTCACACCAGTGGAGAACCCCGGGACCCCTGAACCAACAATTCACGCACTCCCGCACACTCAGCGCGCCACTCCTGTTATGCAAATCCCCCCTCCCCCCCCCCCCCCCTCCCCTCCCCCCAAAGAGCGCGTGCCATTATCCCTCCGCTCGCGCGTGCCCGCCACCCTGGCTGCTCCAGGGGTATATTTACGCTTTGATTCCCCAACACCTCCTATCAGCCTCCCGCTACCATGTCCACAAATCCCCCCCCCCCCCCCACCCCCTACCCCTTTCCCCCAGGTAAAAACGCCCCATCCCCTCATGGGACTTCAGGTACCGTAGGTACGGGCGGCGACTCTCCTGAACAAGGGCTAATTGTCTCCCTTTCAAGCGCACGCGCCGAACGCGAGCGGTCGTCTGCTTGTCCAAACAGCCCGCCGGCCGCTTGTGTTGGGCCGGCTGGAAGCCGGGAGTGCAGACGACAGTGAGGGAGTTACGTCAGCCAGGAGGGGGGGGGGGGGGGGGGGGGGGGGGGGGGGGGGAGCGGAAGTGCCCAGGGATGGAAAGGGAGAGGTCAAGCATTATGAAGCGTGGTCCGGAGAGCCGCCGCCGCTTGTTCGTCCACCTACCCTCGTGGTCAGTCCAGCGGCCTTTTTTTTTTTTGTGAGCACGGTAGTATGGCGGCCCGTTAGCATCAACGAATGGGTATTGTGCCCCCAAAAGTGGTTCATGTCCCGTATTACCCCCCCCCCCCCCTCCCCCTCCCTCTCCCCGCCCCCTCCCCCCCCCCCCCCCCCCCCCCCCCCCTCCACCCTTTGAAGAGCTGCTTGAAGCCTTTTTTTTTTTTTTTTTTCTCAGAATCTTTTGAAACAACAAGAAGCACCTGCACCTGCACTGCACCGTTATTCGGAGGTTGGAGGTGGGGGGTGTCACTCTGGTTCCGTTGTTGAATCTGCAACCATTCTTCTCCAACAGTGTAGAAATAATAATGATAATAATAATAACAATGCAAAAAAAAAAAACATAAAAAGACATGCACCAAATCAGAAAGTAGCCAATTTTTTTTTTCAGTGAAAAAAACGTTTAACAGACTCTTTTCCCAAGATTTTGAACACAGGGATTACTCCGTGGACATGTAGCCGAGTCAAACAGCCAGTTGACTTTACATTAACAGTAACTTGCAGTGTTACTCGTGTACGCTGCCATTTTGCGATATCGATGTAAACCGAAGTTAAGTCCCCCCCCCCCCCCCCCCCCCCCCCCCCCCCCCCCCCCCCCCCTCACCTCCTCACCCTCCATCTTCCTCTCTCGCCTTCTCTAACTCTGGTAAATGATCTTGTAAATCTCCAACGCTCGCAAATACCGCGAAAAGACGCCTCTTCCGACACCCCACGTTCAGATGTTTCGATAATCCGACACTGTAAGAAAAAGTAGCGATAGTCCGACATCCCACGATTCCGACAATTCCAACTCGTTTCGATAATCCGACACACAACCCAGTTTTATAATTCCCGTTAGTCTGACATATTGAAAGTAAAATCTCTCTCTCTCTCTCTCTCTCTCTCTCTCTCTCTCTCTCTCTCTCTCTCTCTCTCTCTCTGGTATTGTCAACATTAAACCCCACTTCCTCTGTCGCAAAAAGCAATGATACCCGAATGTGGGAACATAGAGTGCCTGCCATTCTCTCCGTGTTGTAAACTGAGAGTACAAAAAGATTGCATTTGGTCGGAAAAAAATGTGTCGGTGTATCATTATGTCGGACTATCGAAACGTCGAAATCGTGATGTGTCGAACTATTGGCACAAAATAAAACATTACAAAACAAGTTTCGTTGGTCCGACAAAATTGTCGGATTGTCGAAACGTCGGAATCGTGATTTGTCGAACTATCGAAGTAGGATAAGAATGGAGCAGAACAATGGTACAGTAAATAAGATAAAGTAGGATTGTAAAGTATGATAAAAGTACGATAATAACGGAGGATAAAAATGGAACAGAACAATAGTACAATAAACGGGATCGTTAAACAAAAAGTACGATGATAAAGTAGGATACGAATGGAACAGAACAATAGTACAATAAATGGGATCATTAAAAAAAGTACGATAATAAAGTAGGATAAGAATGGGACAAAGCACTAGTACAGTAAAGCTAGATAAAGTACGATTGTAAAATAAGATAAAGGTATGAAATGAGATAGAACATTAAACTTTCACCTCAAAACGTTTCCGTTCTTTCCTTCACCACCTCCCTTGATTTCTGATATGGTCGTTTGGGCATCGATCACACGTCTTCCTGGTACGTTCGGGCATTGATCACACGTCTTCCTGGTACGTCCGGATATTGATCACACGTCTTCCTGGTACGTTGGGCATTGGTCACACGTCTTCCTGGTACGTTCGGGCATTGATCACACGTCTTCCTGGTACGTTTGGGCATTGATCACACGTTTTCCTGGTACATTCGGGCATTGGTCACACGTCTTCCTGGTACGTTCGGGCATTGATCACACGTCTTCCTGGTACGTTCGGGCATTGATCACACGTCTTCCAGGTATGTTCGGGCATTGATCACTCGTCTTCCTGGTACGTTCGGGCATTGATCACACGTCTTCATGACACGTTCTGGCATTGATCACACGTCTTCCTGGTACGTTCGTGCATTGGTCACACGTGTTCCTGGTACGTTCGGGCATTGATCACACGTCTTCCAGGTACGTTCGGGCATTGACCACACACGTCTTCCTCGAATGTTCGTGCATTAATCACACGTCTTCCTGGCACGTTCGGGCATTGATCACACGTCTTCCTGGTACGTCCGGGTATTGATCACACGTCTTCCTGATACGTTTGGTCATTGGTCACACGTGTTCCTGGTACGTCGGGGGTATTGATCACACGTCTTCCTGATACGTTCGGGCATTGATCACACGTCTTCCTGGTACGTCGGGTATTGATCACACGTCTTCCTGATACGTTCGGGCATTAATCACACGCCTTTCTGATACGTCTGGATATTGATCATACGTCTTCCTGATACGTTCAGATATTGATCACACGTTTTCCTGGTACGTTCAGACATTGATCACACGTCTTCATGACACGTTTGGGCATTGATCACACGTGTTCCTGGTACGTTCGGGCATTGATCACACGTCTTCCTGGTACGTTCGGCATTGATCACACGTTTTCCTGGTACGTTCGGGCATTGATCACACGTCTTCCTGGAATGTTCGGGCATTGATCACACGTCTTCTTGATACGCTCGGGGGCATTGATCACACGTGTTCCTGGTACGTTCGGGTATTGATCACACGTCTTCCTGGTACGTTCGGGCATTGATCACACGTCTTCCTGATATTCGCTGTGTGCCCATCGTGTGTCTCCGTCAGCAGTTTTCTGGGAGATGGCCGAGACTTGAGGCATGTCCACTCCCTGATGTAATTGTCTCCCTGCCTCCTCCACTGTGGCTGCACACCACAAATTAATGCGCCAAGGCCTCGCTTAAGGACTCGAGTATTTATAGACTGGCGCAGTTAGATTGTTTTTGAGAATTTTTAGTGTATCTGAAAGTTAATTCTCTTCATTTTCTTTCATATAGCCATCAAGGTACAAGGCAGATGACTCCAAGCAGAGAGATTCAAATCAAAGGAATGGGACTGTTTTGGGGGAGAACCACCTGGCGCAAAGACAGGGCCTGAAATGTGTGTGTGTCAGCTAAGGGGGAAATTTGAAGACTGTTTGTAATTTCATCGGTGAAAATCCCCCCAAACTAGGGAAATAGTTCATAGGGAGTTGTTCTTTTGATCAAGTATCAGTTTAACATTAAATGCTGGCTCAAATTTACGGTAAGTAGGTCTCAAAACGCTTACATGGATTATAAAGTGTTAAAGCGCAAAATCTTAATTGTGGCGTGTGTCCTGTCTGCCTGTTCTTCGTCACGTCCTGCACCCTGCAGGCTGGCCTCGTCTGTCTGGTCATTCTTGGCACTGTCATGGAGCAGGTCATTCTTGGCACTGTCATGGAGCAGGTCATTCTTGGCACTGTCATGGAGCAGGTCATTCTTGGCACTGTCATGGAGCAGGTCATTCTTGGCACTGTCATGGAGCAGGTCATTCTTGGCACTGTCACGGAGCAGGTCATTCTTGGCACTGTCACGGAGCAGGTCATTCTTGGCACTGTCATGGAGCAGGTCATTCTTGGCACTGTCATGGAGCAGGTCATTCTTGGCACTGTCATGGAGCAGGTCATTCTTGGCACTGTCACGGAGAAAGTCATTCTTGGCACTGTCATGGAGCAGGTCATTCTTGGCACTGTCACGGAGCAGGTCATTCTTGGCACTGTCATGGAGCAGGTCATTCTTGGCACTGTCATGGAGCAGGTCATTTCTTGGCACTGTCATGGAGCAGGTCATTCTTGGCACTGTCACGGAGAAAGTCATTCTTGGCACTGTCATGGAGCAGGTCGTTCTTGGCACTGTGATGGAGCAGGTCATTCTTGGCACTGTCATGGAGCAGGTCAGTCTTGGCACTATCACGAAGCAGGTCATTCTTGGCACTGTCATGAAGTAGGTCATTCTTGGCACTGTCATGGAGCAGGTCATTCTTGGCACTTTGATGGAGCAGGTCGTTCTTGGTACTGTCATGGAGCAGGTCGTTCTTGGCACTGTCATGGAGCAGGTCGTTCTTGGTACTGTCATCGAGCAGGTAATTTTTTGGCACTGTCACGGAGCAGGTCTTCTTGGTACTGTCACGGCGCAGGTCGTTTTTGGCACCGTCATGGAGCAGGTCGTTCTTGGCACTGTCATGGAGCAGGTCATTCTTGGCACTATCATGGAGCAGGTCATTTTTGGCACTGTCATGGAGCAGGTCATTTTTGGCACTGCCATGGAGCAGGTAATTCTTGGCACTGTCATGGAGCAGGTCATTCTCGGCACTGTCATGGAGCAGGTCATTCTTGGCACTGTCATGGAGCAGGTCATTCTTGGCAATGTGATGGAGCAGGTCATTCTTGGCACTGTCATGGAGCAGGTCATTCTTGGCACTGTCACGGAGCAGGTCGTTTATGGCACTGTCACGGAGCAGGTTATTCTTGGCACTGTCATGGAGCAGGTCATTCTTGGCACTGTCATGGAGCAAGTTATTCTTGGCACTGTCATGGAGTAAGTTATTCTTGGCACTGTCATGGAGCAGGTCATTCGTGGCACTGTCATGGAGCAAGTTATTGTTGGCACTGTCATGGAGCAGGTAATTCTTGGCACTATCATGGAGCAGGTCATTCTTGGCACTGTCATGGAGCAGGCCATTCTTGGCACTGTCATGGTCAGGCCATTTTCTCCCTCAATGATGGGCGGCGGTCTTCCTGCTGGTGTGAGTATGGAGAACTTCGGCACTGGGAAAGTGTGTCTTTGTAAGAGGAGTCCAAGACCTTGTGAAAACAGAGAGGACGACAAACATGTCTTTATTATAGGCTGAAGGCAAAAGAATGTCTTTATCGGACGGAGGACAAAAATGTCTTTATTATAGGCTGAAGACAAAAAAATAGCTATATCATAGGCTGATGACAAAAAAATGTCTTTATCGTAGACTGAGGACATAAAAATGTCTTTATCGTAGACTGAGGACATAAAAATGTCTTTATCGTAGACTAAGGACAAAAGATGTGTCTTTATTAGAGGCTGAAGACAAAAAAAACGTCTATCATAGACTGCGGACAAAAAAAATACACATGTCTTTATCATAGACTGAGGAGGAAAACAACACGTCTTTATCATAGACTGAGGACCCCCCCCCCCCCCCCCCCCCCCCCCCCCCCAACACACAGACACACAGACACAAACGCACACACACACACACACACACACACACACACACACACACACACACACACACACACACAAAAACATGTCTTTATCATAGACTGAAAAAAAAAAGGTCTTTATCATAGACGGAGGACAAAACAGAATGTCTTTATGATAAACTCTGGACAAAATGACACGTCTTTATGATAGACTACGGACAAAACAATCTGCCTTTATAGTAGACCGATGGAAAAAAGTATTCATTATAGACTGAGGACAAAACAACATGCCTTTATGATAGACTGAAGACAAAAGAATATGTATCTGTCATAGGCTGAGAGGACAAAACAACATGTCTTTATGACAGACCGAGAGAACTAAACAACATGTCTTTATGATAGACCGAGAACTAAACAACATATCTTTATGATAGACTGAGAACTAAACAACATGTCTTTATCATAGACCGAGGACAAGGTAATATGTCTTTATCATACACTAAGGACAAGATAACATGTTTTTTTTATCATAGCTGGGGTCAAGATAACATGTCTTTATCATAGACTAAGGAGAAACACCATGTCTTTATGAGAAACTGACGGAAAAAACGAACTGTTTTTTTTGTGATCGCCATACAGCACAAAAAGACATTTTTCTTACACTGACAGGACAAAGCAACTTTTCGCACACATGACATTTTCCACACACATATGACACTTTACACACGCACACATGACATTTTACACACACATGTGATTTTACACACACACACACACACACACACACACACACACACACACACACACACACACATGACATTTTTACACACACATGACATTTTACACAACACACACACACACACACACACACACACACACACACACACACACACATATATATATATATATATATATATATATATATATATATATATATATATATATATATATATATATAATATAATATATATATATATATATATATATATATATATAGATAGATAGATAGATAGATAGATAGAGATAGATAGATATACACACATGACATTTTACACACATATGGCATTTTACACACACACACACACACACGCACACACACACACACACACACACACACACACACACACACATGACATTTTTACACATATACGACATTTTACACACACATGACATTTTACACACATATGTACAATCAACTTTCCAAAGACCGGGCCAGTTCAACCGTGGTATGGATGACACACATACAGCATGCTTCTCCTGTGACACATACATACAGTATGCTTCCTCTGTGACACACATACAGCATGCTTCTTCTGTGACACCTGTACATACATCTTCTGTGACACTTACACATACAGCATGCCTTTTCTGTGACACTTATACATACAGCGTGCTTCTTCTGAGACACTTATACATACATCATGCTTCTTCTACTATGACACTAATACACACAGCATGCTTCTTCTGTGACACTTATACGTACAGAGTGCATCTTCTGTGACACTTATACACACAGCGTGTTTCTTCTATGACACTTATACATATAGTGTGCATCTTCTGTGAAAATTCGAATCAGTGGGGGAAAAAACATGAAAAGAGAATTTCAAATGAACGACACAGAAACTACAGAATCTAGCGCCCACAGGCAGCTGTTCAGAGGGCTCTACTCAAGACGCAGCCCGTTTCGTAAATGTGAGCGTGGAGTGTAAAGCATGTAGAGTTTGTTTCTCGCCGAGGACAGGCGCTATATAGAGACTTTCAATTAAAAAAAAAATGATACAATAATTTTTTGGCATGTCGTTCTGTCATAGAGAAATGATTGTTATTCTGTAAAGGCATTTTGTCCTGTAGTTCTGTCATAATGACATGGTTTTTGCAGGGCCATGTTTACATAAAGGTCTCATTTTGGTCTGTCACAGACATGACTTTAATTATCCTGACCATGTATTTTAAGGGCTTGATTTTTGTCTGGTAATAAAACAAAATATGATGTTCGTCCTGGCCATTTTTTTTTTTTAAACCAATGTCTGATTTTGGTCTTGTAGTTCTGTCATAGATGTGATTTTTCCTCTGGCCATATGTTTTACAGGCATGATTTTTTGTACTGTTGTTCTACCACAAAGACGTGATTTCGTCATGCATAATTCTTGTTCTGCCCTGTAATCACCTGAGGATGATTTTTTCCATGTCTGTGTATCATTGCCATGCCTGTGTGTTATTTTTGCCATGCCTGTGTGTCATTTTTGACAGGTCTGTGTATCATTTTTGCCATGTCTGTGTATCATTTTTGCCATGTCTGTGCATCATTGCCATGCCTGTGTATCATTTTTGCCATGCCTGTGTGTCATTTTGGCCAAGTCTGTGCATCATTGCCATGCCTGTGTGTCATTTTGGCCATGTCTGTGTATCATTGTCATGTCTGAGCATCATTGCCATGTCTGTGCATAATTTTTTGTCATGTCTGTGTATCATTGCCATGACTGTGTATCATTGTTATGTCTGTGTATCATTGTCATGTCCGTGTATCATTGCCATGCCTGTGTATCATTTTTGTCATGTCTGTGTATCATTTTTGCCATGTCTGTGTATCATTTTTGCCCATGTGTGTGTATCACATCACTTTTGCCATGTCTGTGTATCATTTTGGCGATGTCTGTGTATCATTTTGGCCATGTCTGTGTATCATTTTGGCGATGTCTGTGTATCATTTTGGCCATGTCTGTGTATCATTTTGGCCATGTCTGTGTATCATTTTGGCCATGTCTGTGTATCATTTTTGCCATCTCTGTGTATCATTGCCATGTCTGTGTACCACTTTTGCCATGTCTGTGTATCATTGCCATGTCTGTGTATCATTTTTGCCATGTCTGTGTATCATTTTTGCCATGTCTGTGTATTATTTTTGCCATGTCTGTGTATTTTTGCCATGTCTGTGTATTTTGCCATGTCTGTGTATCATTTTTTGCCATGTCTGTGCATCATTTTTGTCACGCCTGTGTATCACTTTTGCCATGTCTGTGTATCATTGCCATGTCTGTGTATCACTGCCATGTCTGTGTATCATTTTTTGCCATGTCTGTGTATCATTTTTGCCATGTCTGTGCATAATTTTTGCCATGTCTGTGTATCATTGCCATGTCTGTGTATCATTGCCATGTCTGTGTATAATTTTTGCCATGTCTGTGTATCATTGCCATGTCTGTGTATCATTGCCATGTCTGTGTATCATTTTTGCCATGTCTGTGTGTATCATTGCCATGTCTGTGTATCATTTTTGCCATGTCTGTGCGTCATTGTCATGATTTTGTCCTGTTCCTGTGCTCGAAAGAGAAGCATTATTTTCACTCTCCAGTCCAAGTAAGAAAGACATGTTTCCCTCATTCATGTGTCATGAGGAGGAGGAGGAGGAGGAGGAGGAGAGAAGAGGAAGAGGAGGAGGAGGAGGAAGAGGAGGAAGATGAGGAGAAGAAGAAGAGGAAGAGGAAGAGGAGGAGGAGGAGGAGGGAGGAGGAAGAGGACGAGGACGAGAGAGAGAGAGAGAGAGAGAGAGAGAGAGAGAGAGAGAGAGAGAGAGAGAGAGAGAGAGAGAGAGTGGTGGTGGTGGTGTGGCGGTGGTGATGGTAGAACAGAAGACGGTGTTGGCAACCCGTTTACAAACCCTCTCTCCACAAAAAAAAACCCACTATTTTTCTCATTGCTGACCTTTCTTCCATCACTTTCCCTCTCTTCATCCCCCACCCCTCATCCCTCCCCCTCCCCCTCCCCTCACTCTCCTCGTCCCTCCCACCCTCTCTCCTTCCCCAATGCCCCCCTGTCCCCCCTCCACTTCTCCTCTCCCACCTCCTCCTGGACATTCCCCAAGCGGTTTTCCGCCTGTAACGCTCGCGTTGTTGTGGCAGCGGAGACAGAGGGTGGGAGGGAGGGAGGGAGGGAAGGGAGGCAACTCTGGCAGAAAACAAGGGGAGCAATCAAGCCTATCCGCCATCCATCCGCTGTGTGTGGGGCTGTCCCGGCGGAGGACCTAAGTGCTCCATCGATCCATCCGCGCTGGTACTTTTTTTTTTTTTCTTTCTTTCATTTTTTTCTTTTCTTAAAAATTTCTTTTTTTCTTTTTTTAAAAGTCATCTCCTTGTTTGGTTTAGAGTTACGTCACTGAACAGAAGGCGAGCATTTTCAGGAGGATTAGATGCGGTACGGTGATGGTGGGGGGGGGGGGGGGGGGGGGGGGGGGGGGGGGGGGGGGGGGAGGGGTTGGGGAGGGGGGTAAGGGGGGGGGGGGGGGAGGGTAAGAGTTTCGGACTCTGTGTTTCAAACAGTTATGGTGCATGTGGACAATACGTCTATACTTGTTGACAAGCAACACAACAACAAAAAAAAAAAACATTGATAAACAAATGGACAATAGCATTCAGATCACACTGCGTGTCTCTCACACACACACGCACAGACACAACACACACACACACACATACACACACACGCACGCGCGCGCGCACACACACTCTCACACACACGCATACACACACACAACACACACACACACACACACACACACACACATACACTCAGAGTCACAAACGCGCGCTCTCTCTCTCTCTCTCTTCTCTCTCTCTCTCTCTCTCTCACACACACACACACGCGCGCGCGCGCGCGCGCGCACACACACACACACACACACACACACACACAGAATGCAGAGTCGAAAAAAAAATGTTGAAATGAAATGGGAAGGGCTAGGGAGACAAACGTCAGAGAAAAGGGAGGAGGAGGGTGGTGTGTGTGTGTGTGTGTGTGTGTGTGTGTGTGTGTGTTGTGTGTGGTGTGTGTGGTTGGGGGGGGGGGGGGGATACGCTTTGAACCCAACGCATGATCAGAGAGCAGTGTCGGTGACAGACGACAGCGACAACCCACCTCTGTCTTCTCCACCTCCTCGGACTTGTCAGATCGAATCGCACCTGCCATCTTAATGACACGTGTTCTGTCGGCTACAGTCTCTGTGTACTGTGAAAAAAAAAAAAATCATTGTTCCCCTCTCCCTGACCCCCCTCCCCCCCCCCCCCCCCCATCCCTTCTGCCCCATTCCTCAACACTCCTGAGACAGCTAGACCCATCTGTCATATCAGCTAGGGTGGCAAGAGATGTTCGTCTCGCGCGTCTCTGCCAAACAGCTCACAGCAGCCCTGATTGCCCTTATTCTCTCCCCCTTTCGCGAAAACAAACATCACTACCCCCCCCCCCCCCCCCCCCCCCCCCCCCCCCCCCCTTCACACTCTCACTTCACCTTACCAACACGGGTGCACCTTCGGTCCACCACCACCCACTCCCAGCACATACTAGTCCCACCCCACC
>JADBJO010007197.1:0-10000 GCA_016801955.1 Conus betulinus
GTGGCGAGTGGTTTAGCGTCGCATACTCGCCCCCGCTGGAGTTGTGTGTTCGAATCCCATTCAGAGTTCATGGGGGTTTTTTTAGTACAGCCCTGTCATGTAGTCTCAGACCGAAATGGAAATCCGTAGCATCATCTTAATCATCCTCATTGATCAGCATTAAAAAAAAAAAAAAAAATAGTCTCAAATTCTGTTGCCCTTCTGCCCTGACCCTCAATTTCGATGTCCTCTGCATGTCTGTGGCCTTGGTTTGGTTCCGTCGGGGTCACCGGTATCGGCGAGTCCATGGGGGCTGTCGCTGGACGGACGTGGTGGCGTTCTCCGGAGGGAGAGCTCACTCACGCCGGCTCCGCGACTAAGCAATTATTGTCGTCAGTAGGGGGCTTAGTAGGTGGTGTCCTGCGTATGTTAGATCAGAACAGGCGCCACTGAACACCACCGAAGTAACTCGGCAGCAGTGCAGTGTCTCCTCCGGTGGGTTGCCTCTTGACGACTTGACATTGACTGTTCCCTGTGGATTGCCGGTGCCGGGGCTGCGGCAGGAGCCGACCAGGCTGTGGCTGTGGACGGGGTGGCGGAATGAGCGGCGTGGGTGCACTGCTTCTAAGGTGGCGCAGAGGTTGGGACAGAAAAAAATAAAATGTCTCCTGGTAGAGAGCGGCAAACATAGTGGCGTTGACGATTTTGCCCTTTGCGTTCAGTTCTTCCTCATCTGTTGGTGCAATATGGCTTATAATCTGTTGGTCTCTTTACTGAACATGGATTGACATGTTTTCACACAGGTAATGATATTTTCACTCCCTTCCTTTGGTGATAATGTTTTCAATTCATTAATTCCAGCGTGAAGAAGAACAGCATCTGGCTGTTTGCCGTGTAAAGTTTCTATCTCTGCAGCACAGTCTGTATTTTTGGTCGTTTTTTTCATGGTTACCTTCAAGCCATAAGAATTTTCCAAGCCGTTTAGCCTCAACCCCTTTTAAACACAGAATCATGTAAAATGAGCAGACTGGGCAGTTCATCATAACCCATGTCTGTGTCACTGTTGCTTGTGTCTGTGTTTTTGTCAATGTCTGTATCAAAAGATAAGGTACGGGCAGGTTTTTCTTTTTCTTTCAGATCAGTTTCGTTTTGCAACACAGTTGATTCTAAGGTAGGTCTAGGATTTGGTGTCGTTTTGAGAAAGGCACTGCCTTGTGGATGCTGAAATGTGGCTTTTTTTTCTGGTATTTTGGGAGATTTGTGTGTGTGTGTGTGTGTGTGTGTGTGTGTGTGTGTGTGTGTGTGTGTGTGTGCAAATGAACTGACTGAGGCGTATCTGTTGATTTCTGGGTCAACATGGAAGTTGACACAGGAGTTTCTGCGTCTTTCTTTCGGTGATGGGGAAGGTGACACAAATGACGCTTTTCTTGCTAAGTCTATCCTTTTTTTATGCCATTTTCCCAATTTCTGTACATATCATATCCTGTTTTGCTTTTTTTTTTTGTGTGTTTTTTTTTCATGAATCTGTAGTTTCATCAAGCTGATTACATCCTCCAAGTTATCAATTTTTGTGTTTATGTCTTGTTGAAATGCAAAGACTTTTTTTTTCTGTAAATAGACACTGTGTCTTGCAGTGTCATCTTGTCCTTTTGTAGTGTCGTCATTTGACGTCATTTGGTGTATGGCCATGGAATCTTCCATCATTTTGTCGTCAACATGTGGTTCTGCTCACAGTTGGCATGGAAATTTCCTTTGCGCTTTATCAAAAATGCAGATCTGGCAGAGAGGGAGCTTTGAGCAGGACCAATGAATCTTCGATGGCAATCGGTACACTTTAGAATCCTTTCTTTTTTGTTTACTTAACAGAAACGTACATGTTTTTCATTGTCTTGTGTAGTTTTTTTAGAACGCTGTTCTTTTTCAGTTTTTTTTTTTCTTTGTTTGATCATTTTCCGTGTCGTTATCAAAGTCCTCATAATTTGTCAACATACATTTGGAGTCATTGTTTTCCTTTTCCAATATAATTTGGAGGTTCAAATGTCCTGCTTGCCTCATAGCCTCTCTGGCTTCTTCTAGCGATTCGTAGCCTCTGTGTACTGCACCCGAGAATCCGTTGACCGACTCGGATGCTAGATTCCATTGTTTGAAAATGTCAACAGATCTACCCACACATACCGCATAAAATTGTTTATGCACACGGTTCTGTTTTCATGGTGGTCATATTTCTTTACACTTGGATTGAAGAAAATTGTGTTTGACAATTTTTTTTTTTTTCAATAGCATCGAATCAAGTTCTGTCGATTGTTCGCCATCTTGGATCAGTGTGTGTGTGTGTGTGTGTGTGTGTGTGTGTGTGTGTGTGTGAGAGAGATACTGGGCTCTGGCAGTCAACCCTCGATATAGTCCTAACATACTCCAGGACAATCTCCTTTCTCTTCCCCCTTCCCCTCACCATCCATGACACCCCTTTACTCCACCATCCTCATTCTCTTAAAGTCACCCATGATTGTCTTTTGGCCACACGGCGTGTCTACGTGGGGAATATCAGACAGTTTTTTTTTATTATTATTATTATTTTTTTTTTTTTTAATTTTAAGCATCCCCTCGATCCCTCATCCTCCCTTCCCACTCTTATTTCCCCGCCTCTCAATTCTGTCTCTAAGAGAGAGAGAGAGAGAGAGAGAGAGAGAGAGAGAGAGAGAGAGAGAGAGAGAGTTACTGTGTTTGTCAGGATGGCACTGGTTGTATAGGTAAATTTCGCTAGATTCGCATCTAGGGATCAGTTCCACATCAGTGGGAGGGCGATTCTTATGTGTGCCAGAAACATCTATACCCCAGGTCTCTTCTTTATGTTTCTGTTGAACTTGAACCCTTTGAGACGGCGTACATAAAAGATACCATGCCAAGGGTAGTCTTTGATAATGAATTGTGCACCGATGATAGTCTAACTTACCACGTATTTAAACATGCCCATGCACGTGTCTATGTGTAGTAGTCTGTATGACCTTGCCCTTGCACGTGTTTTAGCAAGCATGTTCAGGTAAAACAGCTGTGTTCTACAGGATTTGTGCACCTGCCAAGAATCAACCCAGAGTCCATCATTCACCATCCTCTGGGCCCTCTCTTCATCACCTCCACACTCACAGTTTCCCACATCTCACTCTGTTCTGCTCAGTGATCTCTACGTTGAGATGGATCCCGATGCCTCTCTCAGCCTCTACAGTCACAATCAGGGACGCAAACCTCTCTGGACAGTGAGTGGTCAGCAGTTTTTTTCCCCTTGCCGGACATCTATAACCATACAGAATACTTGTTCTTCCGGTTCAAGGTTGAGAAAGTGCCGGATGGGAAACGACGCACTATGGTGCTGACAGAATACCACTCTGTATTTTTCATTCCTCACATGTTTGCTGGCTTCAGAATTCTCTTCACTTTCCACCAGGTGAGACTGTCGACGTTCGGAGCTTAGTAATATACATGCTTGAGTTTAAAAAAAAAATAAATAAACAGCGTTTGGGATACTGGAAGGGAGGATATGAACATAGTTAAGAATTAAACTGGAATTAACCCCACCCCTCCCCATTTTTGGTTTCCACCCTCTCCCCCTCCACTTTTCCTCATCCCCGAGCTTCCTCAGGGTGTTTCAGTGTCGTTCAGATTCACAGCAAGGGTACTTCAGGCACTTTTGGACGTTCCGTTTTTCACCACCATCTCCCCCACCTCCATTCCCTTCTTTGCCAGCCTGAAGAATGAGAGAGCAGATGGTGGCGGTGTTGGAAAGGTCGGGGAGGCGCGGGGGGGGGGGGGGGGGGGGGGGGGTTAATAAAGTGCAGTGCATCCATGAAATGCTATACGATCATGTGTGTCTCAACTCAACTCTGTTCGATTCGTTTCATTGCCATGAAAACCCTAAGAAGTTATACGGGAAAACAGAACAGCAATGAAAATAACACGAACAGTCACTGGTAATGCAATATCATGTCCTCAAACGCATCGTAAGAAAACGTTCTTACTAAACCATCATTGTCTAAAAAGTCCCCTGCTATCAGATATTTATCATTAATTACTTTACCACGTGATTGCAAATTCGTGTCCACGTCAAAGTGCGTTGTTCTCACCAGCCCCAAACATCACCAGATCACTGTGTCTGGCAGGATTCCCTGCCATGATGACACGCTGCAGTTTGTGGCAGCCTATGTCCGCTGCTGGTTGGAATTTTTTTTTGACCGATTAGAAAGAATCATTCTTGATTTGGAAGAAGCCGATGTTGCGATCTTTGATGTGTGTGTGTGTGTGTGTGTGTGTGTGTGTGTGTGTGTGTGTGTGTGTGTGTGTGTGTGTGTGTGTGTGAATAATATCTTTTTATCTGTGAGAGGATGTTGAAAGTTAAAGATAAATTGCTACTGGACTGCGTAATAGATGTGGGCTATACAAACAAGGAAATGTATAATGACTTTAAAAGCACAATTATTTGTGTGTATGTGTGCGCGCGCGCGCGCGCGCGCGCGCGCGCGCGTGTATGTGTGTGTGTGTGTGTGTGTGTGTGTGTGTGTGTGTGTGTGTGTGTGTGTGAATAATATCTCTTTTTATGTATGAGAGGATGTTGAAAGTTAAAGATAAATTGCTACTGGACTGTGTAATAGATGTGGGCTATACAAACAAGGAAATGTCTAATAATTTCAAGAGCACAATTATTTAAAAAGCATAAGTGTGTGTGTGTGTGTGTGTGTGTGTGTGTGTGTGTGTGTGTGTGTGTGTGTGTGTGTGTGTGTGTGTGTGTGTGTGTGTGTGTGTGTGTGTGTGTGTGTGTGTGTGTGTGTGTGTGTGTGTGTGTGTGTGTGTGTGTGTGTGTGTGTTGTGTGTGTTGTGTGTGTGTGTGTGTGTGTGTGTGTGTGTGTGTGTGTGTGTGTGTGTTCTCACAGCCCCAGTCCACACCAGAACAGCTGAAGGACGGTCAGTGGAACTGCTCAGTGCCACACTGGCCACACTTCCAGCCACACCTGGCCTGCAACCTAAGAGTGCAGTGCTCTGGGGGAGAGGACGAGGAACACTGTGCCTATCCAACATGTGGCCAAGGTGGCTTTATGGTGGATGACCAATGCTACGTGCAGGTCAGACCACCAGGTCCACTCACTCACGACCAGGCCAGGGAAGGGTGCAGAGACCTGGGTGGTCAACTGGTGACCTTGAGCTCTGTGAGGGAGATGGATGCTCTGAAAGACATGCTGTGGGCTCGCAGCCGCAAGTTTGACTTCTATGTTGGACTGACAACTGCCCTGGGAAAAGAACACATCACATGTAAGTTTGACTTCTATGTTGGACTGACAACTGTTCAGGGTAGAACACACCACATGTAAGTTTGACTTTAATGTTGGGCTGACTACTGCCATTGTCAGAGCACATCCCATAAAACTTTGAATTATGTCTGGGTCTGCCACATGTCCTGACTAGTGTTGTATTCACTGAAGTCTGAATTATGTGAATAATGCCCAGCAACATCAGTTCGATTATGAAACATGAGTGTTTTCGACCGTGACAATAGATGGTTTCAGCGTGGGGTGAAGGAGGCTATACATATTGCCTCCAAAACCCCACACACTACCTCGATCAGGGCAGACACATCTTGCCATCGGTGTACAACGCCCTCATTGTTCAGTCGCATGACCAGGGTTCGACCCCACCACTGCTGAAGAAGAAGAAGAAGAAGACGGAGGTCTGTCGAAAGCTCCAAGTAAGTGCTATTCCAAGCCGAGTGACCTGTTCAAATCCGGCAATCGTTGTGAATAATGCTGCATATACTGAATTTTGTGAGCTTGCCACATGTCTGAATTACACTGTTTACATTAAATTTTTAAACTCCATGTAAGGATACCACATTTCTTGTACACAATGTATTCTGCAAGACCAGGAATGTGTGTGTTTAACACACGTCTTGAACAGGTCATTTCAAGTCAGACTGCGTTGTGTGTATATGTACGTGTGTGCGTGCGTGCGTGTGGACAATGTAAAATACGTTTTGAAAATGTTTCTTCAAAACCTTATTGATGGCAGATGGCAAAACTGGCATCAACTTGTTCAGGAAAGTGATAGGTGATTTTTATGGTGCAGATCGTTTAAATTATCCAATAAGTGCGAAATATCTTTCACTCGATATTGACAGGCATATAGCAAATCAGATGACTAAGTTTAGATTTGGTGTTTTAGATGTAGCAAAGCATAGCCACTCGTATAATGTAGATTCTGACAGCAGTTTGATATGAAAAGGTAAATAATGATGAAATTCACTTTCTGTTCTTCTGCACTGCTCTCAGTGACTTACGGCAAGAATATAATCCATGTAAATACTATGCAGACTCATGAAACTTTCATGTCACTTTGCTAATGACGAATGAACACTTTTGATGGATTTTTGCATATATCTGAATAAAGTCCTTAAGAGACGCGTTGCTGTAATTGTTTAATCAATGTATTTGACACGCTGTTGCTACGTGTATACAGATATCCTGATGTGAGTATAATATCTGGGTCAGTAGCTTATATCTCATGAACGTGTGTTGTAAACTGCATTTTATGCTTTTGGATATCCTTTTGTTGTTGTTGTTGTGGTGGTGGTGGTGTTGTTGCTGCTGCTACTGCTGCTGCTGCTGCTGCTGGTTGTTTTTATTTTGTTTTGTTGTTGTTGTTTTTTGTTATTGCTGTTGTTGCACTCATCATAATGAGTTTTAATGTAATCCCTCGTCAGAAGGGGCTGTGATCTATCCTGAATAAAAATGTATTTCATTTAGTGTGTGTGTGTGTATGTGTGTGTGTGTGTGTGTGTGTGTGTGTGAGAGAGAGAGAGAGAGAAGAGAGAGAGAGAGAGAGAGAGAGAGAGAGAGAGAGAGAGAGGGGGGGGGGGGCAGGAGAGAGAGAGATTCACGATTCACGATGTTTATTGTCATTACCATTACGGTCTAATGACAAGGGGGTAAATAATAGGCTCAAAAATGAAATCAATATATATATATATATATATATATATATATATATATATATATATATATATATATATATATATATATATTTCTTTTTTTATATCACAAGTAGAATTTTCGGTCGACCGCACCGCACCACAATCAAACAATGGAGACAGGCAGACTAAAAAATATACAAGGTAAAAACAAGTTCCCACATTTTGTCCACACAAGGCTAAAATCAAACATTAAAACCCGAGCTTTCGCCCACAGGCTTCATCAGGATATTGTCAGGACAATATATTATGACATTAAGTGCGTTGTGTTTCTTTTAATATATATATATATATATATATATATATATATATATATATATATATATATATATATATATATATATATAAACAAACTTCAATCAGTTATAATCATTTAATTACATAAATACATATCCCAAGCACTCACCCACCAGCCCACCCCACTTTCACACACCACACGCACAAACACACACACACACACACACACACACACACACACACACACACACACACACACACACACACCCAACCACATGCATACACACGCGGATAAAACACGCACGCACATGCAATCAAAATATATGAAATTCGACCATCCACTTTTATCATATGATATATGAACATTCACTTTTGTCTTCATCATATTAGTGGGATGTGCATCATAGTTGGTTATCTTTTCTTTTCTCAAATTCTGAGCCTCTGCTATAAATTTGCAACTGATTTGATAATCATTTCGTCATTTGAAAGTAAAATAGATGTAACATTATGAGTCTGAGCTAAATCCGTATGGAAAAAAAGATCACATTTGTTCCGTAATGTTACATTTCCCTGTACAATGGAACAAGAAATGTTTTTTCATCCTCAACATCATAACCACACATAGGGCATTAAGATTATGAGGAAGTCCCAGGCAGATACCATCTTTTCTTTGTATTAAATCCGAGAGTTTCTGAATCGAAATCGAGCAAAATGAATCCTAAGAAATTTGTTTGTTTTAATATATAGATAATTTTCAGCTTGAAAGACATTTTTAAATGAAGAAAACCAAATGTATTTTTCATTGCTCTCAATAGCCGAATACCAGTTTTGTTTGTGCGAACATATCAGTCTGTCTTTAAACTCTGAAATAAATTGTCTATTATTTCCAACTCCCTGTAACATCCATACAATACCAAAACCATTTACAGATAATACGTTTTTTAACTTGATAGGCCCAATTCTCTTTACCAGTCTCGAGTTGAATTACCATCGTGTCGTATGCTTGTTTGCACAATCGAAAATGAGGCAGTTTTACAATTTTAAGCCAGTGTTTTATGCACTTGACAAAAAATCTTACGTACAGAGGATATCGGCCGGTTTCTCCGTATAGCATGGTATTAGAAGCATGTACAGGTAAATGGAGAAAACGTTTTATAGCATATGCATGCACTCTTTCCTTTTTTCTGATTAGAGTAAAAACCCCATATTTCAGCAGCATAAGTAAGAATAGGTTCTATTTAGGCATCAAACAATTTCCAAAATAGATTACAGTCAATAGTATTGAACTTTTTTAATGACTTCAAAATTTCAATTACACCCTTTCTACCCTTTCTGCTTCTCTCTTCCCAAACAAAATTCAAACTTAATATTGTTGAAAATATCATTCCTAGGTATTTATAAGAATTGACAACTTTTGTTTCTTCATTTCCATAGAACCATTTTTCATGCATGGAAAGGTGCCAACCGTTTCTGAATACAATAATATAACAGTAATCCTAAACGATCTGTTTCTTCTTTTAGTGACTTTAATTGGTTTTGGAGACCTATAACTGTTTGAGACATTAGAATAATATCGTCAGCAAATAGAAGCAAACATATCTCAACAGCTCCTGAGATTAACTGAATACCGTGCTTTCCTTTTTTGATATTTCAATTGCTAACTCATTAATGAAAAAGGAAAAAAAAAAATTGTGGGCTCAAAAGCCAGCCTTGTTTTACACCCCTTTGGACAGTCAAAATAATTAGAATATTCACTCTTTGCACGCACACATGCCAGCACAGAATTATACATACCACGAATAGCCAAATAAGTTTTTCCATTCACTTCACCTTTACGCAGCACGTTCCAAAGTGCATTACGATTCACAGAGTCGACAACCTTCGACAAAGGCTACATAGAGTTTATAATTGCTCAATAAATATTTCTGTACAAGTGAATATAGTGTATATATATATGATCAATAGTACTATAATTTGCTCTGAAACCTGCTTGTTCTTCCAATATTTTTCCTTCATTTTCAGCCCATTTTGACAATCTTTTGTTCAAGATATGAGTATACACTTTACTTATGGTACTAGTGAGTGCTATACCACGATAATTATCTGGATTACTGGAATCACCTTTTTTTTTAATTGGAATGATAATAGATTTAGCCCATTCTAAAGGGAAATTGCCGTGTTCAAAAAGCTCATTAAATAAGCGAACAAGGTAGTCAATTACGATAGAATTTGCTTCTTTTAACATTTCTCCAACAATTCTATCGGGTCCAGCACTTTTCCCTGTCCTTAATTGTCTGATACCATCCATTACGTCTTCTCTAGAAATGGTGTTATCGAACAATGGCACAGAGATTCATCCACATCATCCAGTGAAACGTCTTCGTCCAGAGGAACAGTATTATCGGAATCATTGAAAACGAAAAAAGTGATCATACCATTGTTGGATGGAGATTTCATTATAGATGTAGCTTTTCTTATTAACAGATCTTAGTACTGACCAAAATGTTTTAGAATCGTTTGTGGATTCTCTTATTTTTTATTTACTTTATTTTCCTCAAATTATAATTGCTTAGTTTCTCTCGGTTTGATGTATTCTTTTCGTGACACTGCATATTCAGCTCTTCTTTTTTTTTTTATCTCTAGCTGGTTTACATCTCTGACATCTTTTTAGCAGCCTTTTTACTTTTGCTTTCTTTCTCTCACATTTAGCATCAAACCAGACATTACTTTTTATTCAACCTTGACCTACCGTGCGGACCATACATGCAGCAGTTC
>JADBJO010007197.1:12500-22277 GCA_016801955.1 Conus betulinus
CTTATGAATAATCTTATCAACATCATTTCTTATATGCAATGGTCTATGTGGACACCCCCCCTCCCCCCGCCCAATGTGTAGAATGTGATTTCGAGAAAAAGAGAATGTTCTACTGTGATATTGTAATGAAACTTTGTGGCTTTCTATGGGTATTTTCCCCCACGTTCTGGTGAAATAAAAAGTATCTGTTGGTTATGAATATGATTAATAACCATAATGAATAATAGACATGTTATAGTAGGCTAGGTAATCAAGGTAGATATCAGTTTCCCAGGTAAATTCGTTGTCCTTGTGTGGCCGGGAACTGGCTGCCACTGGTAGGGGGTCTGGGCGTAGCCGGAGTCTGCCCCTGTCTCCACCCTGCTGCGGGTGTGGAGAGGTCGACGTGGCAGTCGACAGCACCCCGACCTGCCACTGCGCCCAGGTCTGGCGTAGCTGAGATTTACCCCTCTCCACCCTGCTGGGGTGTGGACAGGTCGACGTAGGAGTCGACAGTGACCCGACGTGCCATTGTGCCAGAGCCACGCTTCTGCCGAGACAGAGCCGCCCATCGACCTGTTGGGCTAATCGTTCTAGAGCCGTCGCTTCTGCTGTACTAGGGCCGTCACTTTTGTGGTGTCATCAACTTCATGCTTGTGTTGGAGCCTTCACTCCTGTTGTGGACAGAGCCATCGCTTCAGTTCTGTAGGGACTCTGCAATCTGCTCCTCCTGACTGTGTGAGTCTGAGCCCCAGAAGAGAACTTCCCCAATAGCGTTCTTCACGAGAGACATGCGACGTCTGGGAACTGTTGTTTTGAGCTGGACGTGGCCAAAAGAGAATATATATATATATATATATATATATATATATATATATATATATATATATTTTTTTTTTTTAACAGGCCTTCTTGCTTTCCATTTAAATTTGTTCATGATTCCTACTCACTGCTTAACCCCAGTTAACTTCCTTCTCTGAGCTCTGCTCATTCCTTCTTCTTTTTTTATTGCCAGTCCTCTTATAAGATCTGTCTCTATCATGCACTAACTCTAAGCCTGATGACAGCTATATGAGCAGAAAGCTTGCTTGGATTCCTTCCTGTTCCCCTGATCACCATACTCAAACCCTGGTGAGTGCACTCCTCCACCATTTTCTTCTCCTTCAAATGTGATCCTGCAGTCATCTACTGTTTTGCCAACAACGCACTTTCCCAACACCGACTGCCACCTGCCCTCCTTCTCCTGTTCCTCATCTACTCTTGATTGTTAAGCTTTTGTCTTTGTCATGCCTGTCACGTCCCAAGTTGTTGGTTCTGCCCTGGCTCAGTTGAGAACTCTGCCAACTATACCTCAGTGTGTTGGTGTTAGTTATCTGTGCTCCACTCTGGAAAAGACCAGACTGACCAGCCACATCAACTTCACACAGTATTGTCTGAGAAAAAAGACTTCTTCCTATAGGTTTTCAGTTGAAATTCAACCCCTCTACCAGTAGGTCTACCATGGAACGTATCCTACGCTCAGCCAGTTTTTTTCAGCTCATGCAAGAGACAGTGAATACGTATCTCTTTGTCGTGTGAAATCCATCAACCACACCCTCACCCATTTGAACTACCAACTTCATCATATACTGGATCGTCACATCTCAAGCTTCACTATCTCTACTATTTGGTCCACCAACCAAAAGTTATATGCCTCTATGACTGAAACAAAGAAGAAAAGAAAACCGGCCCTTTCAAACAGAAAGTCTCCTCTCCCTTCCAGTGCCCCTGTAGTGAACCCCCATCTGGTCGTCACCATCCCCCCTGACTTGGAGTTGACAGAGGACCAACGCCAGTTGTTTTCAAGAGAACCGAAATTTGTGCCCCTGCAGCCAACAACCAAGTGGGCCATCACACTCTTCCTCTGCAAGCGTAGCGTTTTTTTTTTTTTTTTTTTTTTTTTTTTTTTTTTCCCGGCGACTGCGTCTGGCAGCCCATTTTGAAATTGCCTCTGTCTATGACTCTCCACCCCAAGATGTTAGTGACATTGCTTCCCTTTTTCACAAACCTCCCAGCCATTGTACTCCCAAACCTGGTGCCTTTCCCTCTCTAGACTACTATATTGATGTCTGCACCAACCAGATCTGCCAGTTAAAACCTAAGCCCCTTCGTCATTCCAACCTCAGCCCTGCAGAACAGACAGCCCTACAGGAACTGAAGGACCGGACAGACATTGTGATCAAGCTTGTGGATAAAGGTGGAGCAGTTGTGTGTGTGGCAGAAAAACTTGTAATCCAAGAAGCCAGGTCACAGCTGTCAGATGTACAACCAAGCGGACAACGCCTTGGTTAGAAAAACAACCAAGGCCTCTATCAACGAAGGTCATCTTCCATGTGAGGCCCAATTTGCTGTGGTCCAAGAACCCAGAGAGCCCTGTTTTACCCTCTTGCCCCAAATCCACAAGGCTAACACACCAGGACGCCCTATTGTGTCTGCCTGCTCCTGCCCCACAGCACTCATCTCTGACTTTCTGGACAGTGTATTTTCAGCCACTTGTGTTAGCACTGCCCACTTGTGTGAAGGAAATCACGCACACCCTCAATCTCCTGTAGGACTTCTCCTTTCCAAAAGGCTGTACACAGAGGCATGTGTTCACCATGGACATTGTCTCTCTGTATACTAACATCCCCCACAATGACAGCCTATAGGCAGTATGCCATTTCCTCCAAAGGAGTGCCCTGAACCTCCACATCCCATCATCCTACGCCTCACTGAACTGGTCCTCACCCTGAACTCGTTCGCCTTTGATGGGGACCACTTTGTGCAGCAGAGTGGAGTGGCCATGGGGACCAAAATGGTCCTAGTTTTGCATGTCTGTTTGTGGGCTACGTGGAAGAACAAGCCTTGAGCCAGTATACAGGTGAGAAACCCAATTTTTATAAGCGGTTCATTGACGACTGTCTCAGACTGGCCTCCTGTTCCATAGACTCCCTCAATCAGTTCATGGACTTCATGTCCAGCTTCCATCCAGCTCTGAAATACACCCACTGCATTTCAGATTCTCAGTCTCTTTTCTCGACATTCAGATCACTATCCTTTCTGACTCCTACAGCCTTTCTACCAGTATCTACTACAAAGGACACCGACTCTCACTCATACCTCTTGTATACCTCCAGCCACCCTCGGAAATGCAAGGATAGCATTTCCCTTCTCCCAATTTCTTTGGCTTCACAGGCTGTGCAGCAGTGACGCTGACTTCCAGCACCAGGCTGAACGGATGAAGTCCTTCTTTCTGACACACCCAGTACCCTCAGCAATTGGTCCAGACAGCCTTGGAGCGTGCCATTGCCATTCCTCGCAGTCAGACGTTGACTTCTGCTAATCGTTCAGACGATCAAGCAGACCGTACAGTGGCTGTGTTCACCTTTCACCCTCACAACCTCCCTGTCCGCAACATCCTTCTCAACAACTTCCACCTCCTCCAGCTTGACCCCGAACTGAAACCTTCCCCAAACCACCCTTGATAGCCTTCAAGAGAGACACAAATTTGAGGGACCATCTATGCGTGCCTCTGTCTGCAAGGCGAGAGCGCAATCCCTGGGCACACGCCCATGCACTCGCAAAGAGTGCAAGATATGTCCCTTCATTGACAGCTGAACCACAGTTGCTGGTCGTCCTGGCCAGTGCAGGGTCCTAGCAAGCTTCAACTGTCAATCTGCAGACCTGGTGTATGTCATTACTTGCACCTTGTGTTCAAAGCAATACACTGGGGAGACGTACCACAGCCTGAATTAGCGTTTCTCTGAGCACCTTCGCTCAGTACGGCTGGAGTATGGAGATGCCGTAGGCTCTCACTTCAACAGCCCCTACCACAAATTCACCCATGCAAGAGTGGCTGCTGTCTGGCAGAACCGGTCCAGTGGACTCTATCACCTCTTTATGGAGTCATCCATCATTTCACGACTGGGGATCCTCGCCCCTGCCAGCCTGAACACCAGAGAGTGACAGCAGCTGAGCTTCAGGCACCCCCTTCCCCTTCTCTACTAATTACTAATCCCCCCCCCCCGCTTGCTCTCTCAGGATGGTTTAGTGTCACTCACTGCCGGTGTTATATAGCCTGATGTTGTGTTTGCACGTGCGGGTTGGCTGCACGTGTAGCTCGGTTCTCAAGTATTTGTGGTTCAGGGTGTTTTGCTAACAACGATTTCCATTTGTGCCTGCAGTTGTTTACTATTTCTATTTTGGTGTTTAGAGTTGCTAGATGTGGTTTGCATAGTATAAACCATTTTTTCTGTTAAGCATAGGTTGCATCTTTTTGAAATGTTATTGTATGGTGATGCCCTTTTCATGATTTTCCAGGATATATTGTAGTTTACTTTTTTTATCTTTGAGTCTCCAAATGTATTTGCTCAGTTCTGTTTGGTTTTTTTTGTATTTTTCTTTATTGAATGACTGTTTGTGGTTTGCATATCTGGTTTTGAAATGGTTTTCAGTGATCCCTATGTATGTTTCTTTTTCATTTTGATGATGTCACAGTAGCTTGGTATACAATGTTGTTGTAGGGCATTTATTGTTTAGTGGACATTGTTCTTTATTAGTGCAATTGCAAGATTTCCTTTCTTCACCCTTCTTTGCTGCATTGCTTTTCATTTTTTGTTGGATGAATCAATTATATTTTTTTAAGGTTGGGCATACATGAATATGACAGTTTGATGGTGTTTTTGTTGAATATTTTGGACAGTTTGTGTTCTTTTGGGAATGATGCTGTCAGAATTTTGAAAAATTCTTTCCCTACGTTTGTTTTTACTCTACCATCATATGGGGGGTTGTACCATGTGATTTTTTTTTTCCTGTTCTTTTTGTTTTTTGTCATGTTAATATCTGGACTGTATTGTAGTTTGTAGCTATAACCACTTTTTTGTAATGCTTCTTGGTATTCTGCTGCTGCGTTGTTGAATACTCTTTCATTGTGAGAGAGATTAGATAATCTCTTGTTTATACCATTAGGTATGGTTTTTAGTATAGATGGTGGGTGGTTGCTGCTGTGATGTTTACATAGATGGGTGTGTCATTAGGTTTCTTGTATGGTTTATATATATGGTTATTGAGGTCAAGCGTTGTGTCTAGGTAGTTTACTACCTTTTTGTTTGCTTCAACGTGATTTTTAAGTTTTGGTTTTGGAAGATTTTGCATAGTTCTTTTTTCTTGTTTTCGATGGTTCTTGGGTTGTTGTTTAGCGCGGCAAGGCCATCGTCTCTGTATAATCCAACTTGCTTTCCGAGTTGTTTTTGATGTTGTTGATAGCATGAACAGTCCAACCAGTTCGCATGTTTCAGCACCGTCATATGATCCCATGGTCACATCAAATGTAGTGTTTTTATTTGTTTTTTTTTTTTTTTCCATGTTTCATTTCTGCTGTATAATAAGGTTTTCTTGGTGTGTAGAATGATTTCCATTTCTGACCTGTTATGTTTGTGTGTTTATTAGCAAACTTCAGAGCTTTAGTAAGTAGTTCTTCATCTATAGATGGGTAGAAGTCACTATGTCAAATGTGATAAATACTGTGTTCTTCTGTTTGTTAAGTGTTTTGAACCATTGGATGACTTCATATGAATTCTCCAGAGGCTGTATTCAGTGTTTGATTTTACATTTTTTTTATGACTTTTTCTAAAATTTTCTTACTAATTTTACCTACATGTGGATGCACGTCGCTATTCTGTTGGCTGTGGCCTGTGTGAGTACTGGTTAGGCGCACTGCGCGCGCTATTGAATTCACCTTTAGGATTTGATAATCACTTGCTCCATAATAGCCAGAGAAGTTGGGGGGGGCCTGATAGTTTGTTTGGACTGAGACCAGAGCGAGGCTGCGTCGCGTAAGATGTATTCAATTATCCATGTTTAATTAGGGAGAAGAAAAATATATGAGCAACAGTAAGGAAGACGTTTGTATTTAAAGGAAAAGAAAATAATAAAAACAAGTGTGGTTAAAGTTGTAATAATTCTTTTATTAAGGAATGGGAAAAGAAAAGTAACATTCAAAATAAAAGCTTATGCATAGGGGAAAGGTTACTCTTTCACATCTGAGGTGAGTGCCCCTTTTTCTTCTTTAATAATTATAGAAACGGGGTTCCGAGTGTGTTGACAGATTGGCTGTCTCGCACAGGCCACAGACCAAGGGCCTTGGGGTGGTCCCAGAGGAGCCGGACCAAGACCCCAGGCCAGGTCGGGTAGCAGGCCACTTTTCCATAACGAGCCCCAGACCCTGAGGAAGAAGAATTTGTATAAGGCGACGTCGTATTCAGCCTAGAGATGGTTGTCCCCTGTGTGTCCTCCCCCCCAAGGTTAAGAGGGTGAGCAGAGAGTAAAAATTATAGTTGTCTTCCTGGAAAGGAATTTGGAATGTGGAAGCATTTGACGAGGAATATGTAAGGGCGTGACAGAATTCAGAATTTTTTGCATAGAAGGGGATAATAATTGATAATTCAATAGAGGAGAAAGATAGCCCCAGAACTTGTATCCTAGAGACAGTGACGCACTTTGTGTTTTGACTGGATAGTGAATGACTTTTGGCGCATTACTGTTGATGATAATGAAGGATGTTGTTGCATCCCCCCTTGATGATTATGGAGGATGTCGCTGCATTCAATTAAGGAGTTCATAAATATATGGGGGATGCATCAACATCAAATACCAACATTAAAGGGAGATGCATCAAATTCATTCATAAGCATCAGGGGGAATACACCAAGATCTTTCATAATCATCAGCTGTATCAAATCTGAAGGGTAAGCACAGTGAATCATGCATGGGTGAAGACGTTGCACCTACCATGGTCCGAGAAGACAGGCTGTTTGATCTGAGGTGCTGCGGGGAACGGTTATAGTTGTGTTGCCCTTTTCTTCACCCCACTGACTTACTCCTCCCCTATCTACCCTCGTCTGCCCTTTATACACGCGATCCAAGATGTATGACGAGTCATTTTGTGTTATATGGTCAAAACTGTCAACAACCTCATATATGACTTATAAATATAGTTGATAAGATCATGGACGATATAGGAATATCTATTCATGAGCATAGTTATTCTGACAAAAAGCATTTCATAAGATAAACAAGCCAAACAAAAATGTGAAAAAAAATGTGAAGGAAAAGTGAACAACCAAAAATGTAACAGTACAAAAATGTGTCTATTCAGCAGACTAGCTGTGAAATAACAAGTTCTCTGGCTGTCAAACAAGATAGTATTCCAGAGGGATGTTGTGTCTCACATAGCATACACTGACCAAAACGACGGGCATTTTTGGCCTTGGATATAGTCTTGTGAGGCAGTTTTGCCACTTGGTTTAGTGAAAATCTCCTCACCTATCATTGCTGACAGTCTTACTTACATTTACAACTTGTGTATAGAGAAATGTCACTACCCTCAAGCTTTCAAAAATGCATATGTATTGCCTTTATTGAAATCAGGCGAGTCAAACGACCCTTCAAATTACAGGCCCATATAAGTTTTATCCAATTTATCTAAACCTTTGGAAAAAAAACATCTCTCAACGAAATATGCAGGCGCATTTAATTATAAATGATCTTCTTCATCCTAATCAAAAGTGTCTTCAGAGAAAATCGCTCCCGCCACACCCGTACTAACAAGCCTAATTGAGCAGTGGCATTCTAACATAAATAATAATCTTCTTACAGGTACTGTTTTCGTTGATTTTGCTAAAGCTTTTGATGTAATTGACCATGAACTTCTTAGAAAACTAAAATTGTATGGGCTATCTGTAAAATCTGTCACTCTCATTTCTTCTTTCTTAACAAACAGAAGACAGATTGTTTTTCAGGATTCTGCGTCGTCAACCTCTATGCCAATAAATTTCGGTGTACCCCAAGGCTCTGTCCTTGGGCCTATTATTTACTTTATATTAACGATCTTCCGTTGCATGCCTCCTCTTTGTGCGAACTCTTTGCTGACGACACTACTCTCCACAATACAGGTGCAAATGCATACATCGTATTAAACGACCTTCAGAGCGATATTATAAACTTAGTGACTGGACAGAACTTAATAATATGGCACTTCATCCAAAGAAATCTAAATTTATGTTAATTACAACACGTCAAAAGCGACAAAATATTAAAGATATATTAAAAACATTGACCGTTTATGATCAAGCCATAGAACATGTAACTTCACATAAATTACTTGGTATAACCATTGACAATAATTTATCCTGGTCGAAGAAAATTACAACTTTTTCAACTCAACTCTGTAGAATTAAACATTTTTTGGATCAGCATACTCGTAAATTATTTTTTCATGCTTACATTCAGACTGATCTTGACTATGCCTCAACCTGCTGGGATTCAGCTTGTAAAGTACCTTAAAACTTTTGGAGAGACTATATAAGACGATCTCTTAAACTAGACTTTAAATCTTCTCTAGAATTAAATCATTATAAGGAATTAAACATTCTTCCATTCCATCAGAAATGTTTATTCAACAAAGGAGTATTCATGTATAAGATTATGAATAACCTTGCACCCGATTATTTACATGAACATTTCTTAATGAGAAATGTCCGTAATAAGAATACTATTTTTATCCCCCGCCCAAGAACCAATCTTTTCATGTCATCCCTAACATACTCGGGTGGGAAATTATGGAACGAGATCCCTGCAAATATCAAAAACAAAAACCAGTCTATCGTCCTTTAAAAATGCTTTCCATAAGTACTGATGGGACAACTATGATTTGCTTCTTCTAAGTTTTCCGGAGTTGAAATGTGATCGTGTGAGAATGGGGTTGGGGCATCTGTTTATGTTTTTGTTGTGGTATATTTTGGTGTGTCTGGTGGGGGGAAGGGTAGGGGGGGCGGCGGCGAGTGTGGGAGGAGGCATTGTTCACGTTTTTTTGTTGTATATGTTGGTGTTGTTGTGTTGTTCATTCTTTGTTTCATTTGTGAGGGCATGGTGAAAAGAAGCCTTTGTAGCTTATCCGTTTTCAGGTATCGACATGGTTTAATATTTTTTTGTTTTTGTTGCTGCATCCTCGATCTGGGGCATCGTACCGGGTATTGCTTGGGCTTCTGTCGTTGGTGTAGCTGACTTCTAGGTCATCGTCACAGACGACCGGGAGGGGTCGAGAGCATCCTTCGAGCGTCGAAGCTTCCCTTCCTGCTTTTGAGATCTGCTGAGCTGCTGAGCCCTTCATCGTCTTCAGTTTGTGTTGCGGTGTTTTGAAATTAGTGACTTTGTGTTGAACTTAGTGACATTATTGATTTAGCATTGTTCAGAGCTTCATCTACCATGGCATTAAGACTCAGTGACAGTGTGGTCACGAGTGCCCAAACTGTAAATGCCCGCGAGGGAAGGGAAATAGTTGAGGTGTGAAAATTGATTGTGAAAAAAGAAAATATATATACACAGAGAGAGAGAGAGAGAGAGAGAGAGAGAGAGAGAGAGAGAGAGAGATTTGGATATATTTGTATATGTTGTGAGGAGGGGGAATTGTATTTTTTTTTTTGAGGGGGTGTTGTTGTGTGCCCCTTAGTAGTTTGTATTGTGTGGGCACTTTGGGTTCTGTAGGCCATCCTTCCCCTCTGGATGACCCAGCGCCAAGTTACTGCGCGATACCCCCTGTAGTATCCTTGGTCCGATATTAACCCTGTGTGGGTTGGGGTCCTTTGAGGCTCCTGGGATCTGGAGGTGGGGTGTCGGGGCATTATTATTATTATTATTTTTTTTTTTTTCATTTTTAATATTATTGATGATTGATGTGCTATTGTTTGAAGATCTGTTTTACTGTTTTGCTGGTGGTGCGTG
>JADBJO010007197.1:23135-28135 GCA_016801955.1 Conus betulinus
AGGATCTGTGGCATTGTGGGCAGGTGTAGACCTGGCCTGCGTTGTTGGGCTGAGGACCTGGGTCTTTCCTTCTCCTTTCTCTTCTCCTGGATGTTCTGTCGTCTGGTTTCCTCGAAGTGTTGGGTTCCCCTCAGCGTTGAAGCTCTCCAGCTACCTCTCTGTCTGATGCTGACAGCTCCCAAGTCTTAGGGTTGACGTCGCTTGGGATAGTTGCTTCTTCAGTTGGCACTTGAATCTTTTCTGTGGTGCGCCTGTATTGCGTTTGCCTTGGACCAACTCCCCATAGAATACTGCTTTTGGCGTGCGAGTGTCAGGCATCCGGGTGATGTGCCCTGCCCAGCGAAGTTGTTTTAGCATGAGCATTGACTCGATGCTTTGCAGTTGAGCTCTTTCCAGGAGTTCTATGTTCGTTACGTAGTCCTTCCACTTGATGCCCATGATGGACCGGAGGCATCTCTGATGGAACTGCTCCAGCCGCTTTATTTGTTTCCGGTACAGCACCGATGAAAAGTGAGTGTTGGGTGATAAACAGTGTTGAAAGGGGCGTCAACTGTAAACAGAACTAGAGGACCCAGGGACTTGTAGGACCAGTCTGACTCTCGCCTTTTGTCTTACGACGTGTTGACCGTACCGTCGTTACTACTACTGATACAGCCGTTGTTGGTCATTTTGATTGCTTTTCGTTTTTTTTTTTTTTGTTGTTGTTGTTGTGTTTTGTACTCCCAGTTCTTATCGAACAGGGAGTACTTTAGAATGGGAACGAAGAAGAAATTAATGATGTCTGTGTGTCTGCCTGTCCGTGGTCAGAATGTGTTCCACTCGCTCCAGACCAAACTTCTGGGCCGATCTTTTTGAAAATTTGTAGGTATGTTCATTATGGGTCTCGGATGATGCCCGATGTTTCATTTTCACCAGAACAGCCGTTACTAACGGCTATAACGAGCGAAACCGCATGCACCCTCTCAGAAACGCAAGTTTATCTCGGTGACCAACGACGTTATGACGCATGTTTGATTGTGACGTCAAATACATTATGACGCATGTTTGATTGTGACGTTTTTCAGGAAGATCAACTGGGAGTAGGTTTCTGTGCTTTGCATCTTGTTTCCCCTTAGTTTTTTTTTTTCTCTGATGGCGTCTTTGTTTTAATCAGCTTCAAGGAGGTATTAGCTGTCACTGATGGTGTTGATAAAAAAAAATTCCTTTCAGTTTCTGTTCGACGCTGTGTTGATGCCTGATGCATTGCTGCCTTTGCTGCTTATTTTATTTTATTATTTATTGTGTTCTTAATAATCTGTGTTGATGTTTTCATAGTATATTTTTTTTGTATGCTAATAATCTGTGTTGCTATTCTATATCAGGTTTTTCTCTCTTCTTGTTATTACGACGTCCCTGCTCCGCTGTTACAGTAATATGCTATGAACGCAAGAAGTCTAGCCTTTCGCTCGTGGCCTTAAGGTTGGGTTTCTGAACGTTGTGAGCTTGATAAAAAAAAAGAAAATCCCTGCGATTTGTCTCCTGTTCTGTATGATCATTGTAATTTTTTTTTTTTTTTTATTCATTTGATTTAGCGGAAACAAGATGAACACAACATCTTTCTGAGACAGAATGAATTGAATCAAGTCGCTTCTCTGAACAAAACTATCCAGCACAATCACAATGGATAAAAATTACAGTGTGAAATGTTTCAGTTTGTTTCTCTTAGACTTCACGCACAGAAACAGCATGCTGAATGGATGTGTCAACTTTACTTCAAACGTAGAGAAAGCGTCTTATTCTCAAGCGGAGTCCCCCCCCCCCCACCCCCCCCCCCCCCCCCCCCCCCCCCCCCCCCCCCCCCCCCCCCCCCCCCCCCCCCCCCCCCCCCCCATGACTTGTGAGTTGACTTGAAACTTGATGGCAGCCCTGATATGGCCCCTTGCGGTCGGCGGCTGGGCGATAAGCAGCAATACCTGACCTGACCAGATGCAGCGACCACTTCCCTGTCTGTTTCAGTTGGTCTGAGGGAGACGTTTCGTTTCCCCAAATCGTGAGGAGCATATCACCACACACTCACACACACACACACACACACACACACACACACACACACACACACACACACACACACACCAACCTCTCAGGCATAGATTAAAGTTTTTGTTCATAATGGATCGTGTGGATTCCTCATTTGCCTCTGTCTGTCAGTTTACAAGTCACTGTGGCGCCTTGATGCCTTAAAAATTGGTTATGACCACTTTCTCAACGTTTATGATAAGCATGCTCCATTCAAAAACAATCCACATCAAAAGGCTCCTCTCCCTGATCCCCCCCCCCCACTCCCTCTAACCCCCCCCCCCCCCCCCCCCCCCCCCCCCCCCCCTCCAAACGAAACAGATGAAGCTATGGATTTAAGTGACGCACGCAAGGCTTTAGGACATCGTACAAGATTTAAAAAAAAAAAAAAAAAGAAAATTAGTTCATTAATTAAAACACTGGTTAAAAAGAAATATTTCAAATACGTTGTTTGTTCTAAAGCAGACAAACGATCGTTTTGGAAAGCTGTCAATCGGGTTAGTAATTGAAAAAAAAAAAAAAAAAAAAAAAAAAAAAAAAAAAAAAAAATTCCGACGCACGTGTTATAACGCTTCAAGACATGTCAGTTGAAGACACATTTCTGCCAAATAGCTACACTCATTGTAAAAACAATCAAACACGTCCTCACAAAACAATACTGATGTTCTTCTAATTTTTTTTTTGTCAGTCGAAAAACATCACAGCATGTCTACATATTCCGCTGCCAAGTATGTACGAAACATGCAATGCCCGTATTCACTTAAAAAAAAAAAAAAATTTCCGTTTTTCTGCGTATGCAGGCTGATACTCCGGCGGACACTCCCTGTATAGACAGGCAAGGATCAATCTCATCTACCCAGCAGAGGGAGTGGAGTATTGTGTGTATGACGGTTTTATATCCCCCCATTAAGGCAGCCATACTTCAGCTTCGGGGAAGGTGCATGCTATGTGTAACGTGTCATCCATACCAACGGCCAAAATGGCCTTCTCTTCCGAAAGTTGGCGATGGATTTGACGTGTGTGGCAAGATGTTGCGCGTGCGTTCACACACGGAACCTCGGTTCATAGTCGCATTCGAAGGACTGTTTGGGAAATGGAGTCAGAACCAATGTTAACTCCGAGGGAAAGAATCCCCCCTGTACCCTGCCGGCGGAGATTCGAACCGGCAACCCCTGGATCACCAAGATTACGAGTCCGGTGCTGCACCACTGAGCTATTCCGGCCCCCACCCGTATTGACTTACAGCAAACTGGTGTCAGGGGCCTTGATAGCACTGACCGGAAAAATTCCGAACTCGGAGCTCCTAGAACAGCTGAAACACTAGCTTCTGTTTACAATCTCCGCTTAACTAAAAATCATTTTCTTTAAGGCTTTGAAAATTGCGTTTTTTTCCTACAGCAGTGCTCTCTCTCTCTCTCTCTCTCTCTTGATTTATGTGTGTGAATTTGAGAACAGTAATTTTTCTGTTAAAGTCAGTGCTCTCTCTCTCTCTCTCTCTCTCTCTCTCTCTCTCTCTCTCTCTCTCTCTCTCTCTCTCTCTTTCAATGTATGTATGTGAATTCGAGAAACAGTATTTTTTTTCACATTAATGTAAGTCAGTGCTCTCACCTCTCTCGCTCTCTCTCTCTCTCTCTCTCTCTCTCTCTCTCTCTCTGTCACACACACACACACACACACACACACACACACACACACACACACACACACACACACAATTTATATGTGTGAATTCGAGAACAGTAATTTCTTGTATAAATGTAAGTGAATGTGGATTTGTACTCTGCGCCTCCTCCCAGTTCTCTGTCTCTTCTCTCTTGATCTTCTTACCTCCATGTAGTATTAACATGTACCTCTTTTCTCATTCTTTTTATGTATCTGCAAAATTTGTTTGGTTGAAAAAACTGTGTGTGTGTGTGTGTGTGTGTGTGTGTGTGTGTGTGTGTGTGTGTGTCTGCCTCTGTGTGTGTGTGTGTGTGTGTGTGTGTGTGTGTGGTGTGTGTGTGTGTGTTCTGAAAAGTTGTTTGCGGTATTCTTATTCATTTTGATTTGTATACAAATAGTATTCCTTCCATTGTTCAGATTATTCATTCACTTTTGAAATCGCTTTCTTTCTTCTCTTTTCTCTTCTTTGAGGACAAGATGTAAAAAAAGCCTTTTTCGTGCTATTTTTCCCCCTCATAACAAAAGATTCGTTCGCTCTTTTTACTCATTCTGTCTCTTTAAAGAGAATTAAATTAGAAAAGTAGAGCAGAAAAGTATTCGCACGGAAGTGAAAGGAAAAGTAAGACTAAGGGCAGAATGATTAGATTTGAACAAGGCAGCGTCTACGGTCCTCTGTTGTTTGCTCCCTCCATCCAACAGTTGATGTTAGAAGTGACGAAAATGACCCAGATGGGAGGAGCATAGAGCTGTGATTTCTTTAAGCTGTTGTTCATGCGCCCTTTTTTCCTCTCGTGTAAGATTACGAAAAACAAACAAACATTTGAACCGATTTCAGCGGAATTTAGTGGCCAGAAAGACTGTGACCCCAAAAGAAATCTGCCGCGTTTTGTAGACGCGTCAGTTGTCCACTTTTCTGCTGATTTCGTGCGTCCCTCCCCCCCCCCCCCCCCCCCCCCCCCCCCCAACTGATTTCCTTTTTTTTTTTTTTTTTTTTTTGCATTAGAAATCTTCGAAACGCCCTCAAAGATTACCCTTCTTGTTGTTTTACGGTGTGAAACAGGTGTAGTAAAGCAATGCTTGTTGTATCCCCCCCCCCCCCCTCCCCTTCATTTCCATCGCATCTTCCACGTCTCCGCAGTACAGTCGTAATTTCCTTTTTCCTTTCTTTTCTTGTTTATCCTATTTTTTCATATTAAAGAGAAATTATAATCAATCTGCCGGACAAAAGGGACAAACAAAATTACAAACAAATTTGTCGCTTTCATCCCGGCGGATTAAGTATA
>JADBJO010007197.1:38135-50635 GCA_016801955.1 Conus betulinus
CGCCTCCCCGCTCTCTCCATCACCAGGAATTGCCACGCCATTGGCTGACAGGAAGGGACCAATCACCACGCCTGATTCACATGGCTGCTTCTGCTGCTGTTGTTTTTCCCTCCACAGGACAATTGCATTGGGGGGAGGGGTGAGGGATTATCTGTGTGTGTGTGTGTGTGTGTGTGTGTGTGTGTGTGAGAGAGAGAGAGAGAGAGAGAGAGAGAGAGAGAGAGAGAGAGAGAGAGAGAGAAGAGAGAGAGAGAGAGAGAGAGAGAGAGAGAGAGCTGTTGTGCCGGTGTACGTGTTTGTGTGTTTTCAATTGATCATATTCATCTTTTACTCAAGTTCTAATACACTGTCATCTACAACAATGATCGATCTTTTCGAGAACATGAAAGACAGACGGATAGATAATTGAGAAAGACAAGGTCACAACACACACACACTCACACACACACACACACACACACACACACACACACACACACACACACACACACACACACACACAGATAGATAATTGAGAAAAAACAAGGTCACACACACACACACACACACACACACACACACACACACACACGCACGCACGCACGCACGCACGCACGCACGCACGCATGCACGCACACACACACACACACACGTACACACACACACACACACACACACACACACAACACACACACACACACACGTGCACATACACACACACACACACACACACACACACACACACACACACACACAACCTCTCTCTCTCTCTCTCTCTCTCTCATTCACTCACAAACCCGCACAGGCACACAAGAGTATCCAATATATACATTTGTATGAGAGAGGAACCCAGTCTTTCAAACTTTTTAACAGCGATAAAGCAGCATGATCTCCATGATTTGTAGACACGGTGTCCTTCCCTCTCGTCTCTACAATCACATTTATTCATTAGAAAAGTCTGTATCGTGGCATCTGTCACTTAACGTCAATCATGCGCTGTGCTGTAGGATTTGGGCAGTATGAAGTGTTGTCGTGAGGGGAAAAATTCCGACATCACTACCAATCAGAGAACGGTTACTTCTTTTGGAGCGTGGGGAAAAGATTGACGGCCGAAGGACTGATACGGGTACCACAATGAAACAGTAGGTAGGTTTGAACAGAACCATGTCTAAGAAAATGTCATTATTGGTTCAAGGATTGGCATGCGTCCAGTTATCAAAGGTAGACCTTTTGTGGCCAAAAAAAAAAAACAAAACAAAACGTACATGAAATGTCATTATTGGCTGAAGAACTGGTGTGGGTTCATAAAAGAAAAAGCAGACGTTTCTAGACAAAAAAAACTGTATAAGGAAAGTCATCTTTGGCTCAAGGGTTGGTACAGGATCAATAAATAAAGACAGGCCTTTCTAAATTAAAAAAAAAAACCCACATAAATGAAATGCCATTATTGGATTAACTGGTGTGAGTTCATGAATGAAAAGCAGACGTTTCTAGACAAACAAAATCCGTGCAGGAAATGTCATTATTTGGCTTAAGAACAGGTGTGAGTTCATGAATGAAAAGCCGACGTTTCTAGACAAAAATCCGTACAGGAAATGTCATTATTGGCTTAAGAACTGGTTTGAGTTCATAAATGAAAAGCCGACGTTTCTAGACAAACAAAATCCGTACAGGAAATGTCATTATTGGCTTAAGAACTGGTTTGAGTTCATGACTGAAAAGCAGACGTTTCTAGACAAAAATCCGCACAGGAAATGTCATTATTGGCTCCAGGATTGGTTATGGATCTAGTTATGAAAGGTAGACCTTTCTTTTTTTTAAAAAAAAAAATGGTGAAAGAGATGTCCTTTTTGGCTTAAGGACTGGCGTGGGTTCATTAAAAGAAAAGCAGACGTTTGTAGACAAAGAGATGTATGAGAAAATGTCATTTCTAGATTGCACCTTTTGTCTGAAAGAACACGGGGAATGACGTGCCAGACGTAGCGTGTTCTATGTCTATAGTGGTAACGACCACCGGGTCGCTTAATGATATGTGTCTGGTGAACCTAGTACTAGATTCTGTTGACCACAGGAAAGGGTCCTCTCACACGCATCTTTCCTGGTTACAGACAGGGGAAAAGAGAGAGACAGAGACAGAGACAGCGAGACAGAGAGAGAGGGGGGAAGAAAGAGAGGGGGGAAGAAGAAGAGGGGGGGGGGGGGGAGGGGGGAGGAAGGATATGTATGTTAGGGAGGCAGGGATGCTAGAGAGAGAGAGAGAGAGAGAGAATTATGCGTGTGTGAGGGAAGAAGGGGCGCGCGCACACACACACACACACACACACACACACACACACACACACACACACACACACACACACACACATACACACTCACACTCACACACACACGCACACTCACACACACTCGCGCGCGCGCGCGCGCGCACGCACACACACACACACACACACACACACACACACACACACACACACACACACACAGAGAGAGAGAGAGAGAGAGAGAGAGAGAGAAGACAATGTATTAATGTTAGGCCTCCAGCCTGTAAACATAGGTACACGTAAACAATGTAGTGGCTATCCAAACAGACGGATGATAGGAATCAACTTAAACTTGTAGCAATACTATGTTCTTCCCTGTGCCTCAGTGCATATAAAAAATATACATAGCTACATCACGAATGACTCTGATTTCCTCACTACACAATAAATGTCAGCACTTTACCTCGGTTGACCAGTTAACCTTGAAATGTTTGATATATATTTATCTGTAAGTAATGCGTAAGCTTCGCATCGAAAGAAAAAAATGTAGCGCATCTTCATTATTCTTACAAAATGGGCACTGCATATCCTCAGAACCATTTTTCCTGTAGCGTTATCTGTCTTGAAATCATTTATGCCTAATCTGAATCCGATGAGTGCTGATCCAAATTTATTAATGGTTATAAGCACTGTTCACACGGTGTGGAAGTATTTGAAAGAGCAATAGAATTTAAATCTGTTGCTATCCTTAATCTCGGACTTCCATGTCTGTTGAAGAGGGATGGAGACATGTCCACATGTCTGGAACATGGAACATGGAGTAGAGGAGGGATGGAGGCAGGTCCACATGTCTGGAACATGGAGTAGAGGAGGGATGGAGGCAGGACCACATTCTTTGTTTGGGTATTCTCAAGAACATTTTATAATTTCCAATCATTCCATATATATGTATATACCTCCGAGAAACCATATCGGTCTAAACATACTTAAATAGATGACACCAGAAAGAAAGAGAGAGTATATGTATGTATGTATGTATGTATGTGTGTATATATATATATATATATATATATATATATATATATATATATGTATGTGTGTGTGTGTGTGTGTGTGTGTGTGTGTGTGTGTGTGTTTGTGTGATGGGAGGGGTACAGAGAGAGAGAGAGAGAGAGAGAGAGAGAGAGAGAGAGAGAGAGTGTGTGTGAGGGAGGGAGGGGTACAGAGAGATAGAGACAGAAAAATACGTCTGAGAGAGAAAGAGGAAGAAGGGGAACAAGGAGGAGTCGGACAGCCACAAGCACCAACCCCGGTCTGAAATGTTCGTAGCCATGTCAGAACAGACCAGAAGGTGAGGGGAGAGGGGCGGGGTGGGGGGCCGGGGGGAATGGAGGAACAGCAATCAGAGGAGGCATCAGACAACACGATGGAGCACATCCATCACCTTGCTGTAGGATCGGCCGAAGGACCAGAGGCAGCAGCCCACGGCAGATCAGGCATGGGGAGGAGGCAGGCAGGTTCACATGTCTGGACACATGTCTGGACAAGCCCACATGGCTGGCGCCTGGGTGACTGGACATGGAGTAGAGAGGAGGGATGGAGGCAGGCCCACATGTCTGGAACATGGAGTAGAGGAGGGATGGAGGCAGGCCCACATGTCTGGAACATGGAGTGATGAGACAGTCCACATGTCTGGAACATGGGTAGAGGATGGAGGCAGGCCCACATGTCTGGAACATGGAGTAGAGTAGAGGATGGAGGCAGGTCCACATGCACTGGGAACATGGGGTCCACATGTCTGAACATGGAACATGGAGTAGAGGAGGGATGGAGGCAGGTTCACATGTCTGGAACATGGGACATGGAGTAGAGGAGGGATGGAGGCAGGTCCACATGTCTGGAACATGGGACATGGAGTAGAGGAGGGATGGAGGCAGGTCCACATGTCTGGAACATGGGACATGGAGTAGAGGAGGGATGGAGGCAGGTCCACATGTCTGGAACATGGGATGGATGGAGTAGAGAGGAGGGATGGAGGCAGGTCCCCACATGTCTGGAACATGGAGTAGAGGAGGGATGGAGGCAGGTCCACATGTCTGGAACATGGGACATGGAGTAGAGGAGGGATGGAGGCAGGTCCACATGTCTGGAACATGGAGTAGAGGAGGGATGGAGGCAGGTCCACACGTCTGGAACATGGAGTAGAGGGGGGATGGAGGCAGGTCCACATGTCTGGAAATGGAGTAGGAGAGGAGGGATGGAGGCAGTCCACACGTCTGGAGGGATGGAGGATGGAGGTCCACATGTCTGGAACATGGAGTGGAGTAGAGGAGGGATGGAGGCAGGTCCACATGTCTGGAACATGGAGTAGAGGAGGGATGGGAGGCAGGTCCACATGTCTGGAACATGGACATGGAGTAGAGGAGGGATGGAGGCAGGTCCACATGTCTGGAACTGGAACATGGGAGTAGAGGAGGGATGGAGGCAGGTCACATGTCTGGAACATGGAGTAGAGGAGGGATGGAGGCAGGTCCACATGTCTGGAACATGGGACATGGAGTAGAGGAGGGATGGAGGCAGGTCCACATGTCCACATGGAGTAGAGGAGGGATGGAGGCAGGTCCACATGTCTGGAACATGGAGTAGAGGAGGGATGGAGGACAGGTCCACATGTCTGGAACATGGAGTAGAGGAGGGATGGAGGCAGGTCCACATGTCTGGAACATGGAGTAGAGGAGGGATGGAGGCAGGTCCACATGTCTGGAACATGGAGTAGAGGAGAGGAGGGATGGAGGCAGGTCCACATGTCTGGAACATGGAGTAGAGGAGGGATGGAGGCAGGTCCACATGTCTGGAACATGGAGTAGAGGAGGGATGGAGGCAGGTCCACATGTCTGGAACTGGAACATGGAGTAGAGGAGGGATGGAGGCAGGTCCACACATGTCTGGAACATGGAGTAGAGGAGGGGAGGGATGGAGGCAGGTCCACATGTCTGGAACATGGAGTAGAGGAGGGAGGGATGGAAGCAGGGAACAAGTAGACAGGTCCACATGTCTGGAACATGGAGTAGAGGAGGGATGGAGGCAGGGCAAACAGGTCCACATGTTTGTGACATGGAGTAGAGAAGGGATGATGGAGACACAGCGCTTCCTTCCTTCCTTCCTGACGTCTCTGCACTACTCCTCAATCTGTCTGCCCAGTGTTTGCGGCAGCTCTGGAGGTTGTCTTTCACTTTTGCTTCTTCTCTCTGTGTCTGTCTGTCTGTCTGTCTGTCTGTCTGTCTCTCTCTCTCTCTCTCTCTCTCTCTCTCTCTCTCTCTCTCTCTCTCTCTCTCTCTCTCTCTCTCTCTCTCACGCGATGTTGTTTTCTAACATTTATGGTTTGTGTGCATTTGTTGATTTTCATTTTCGAACAGCCTCTCCCCCACCGTAACCCTGCATGAGAATGGGCTTGTGGAAGCTTAACTCATTAAATCATTCGTTCGGTTTCTGTCTCTGTATTTGTCTGTCTCTCTGTCTGTGTGTCTCTGTATCTGTATTTGTCTGTCTCTCTGTAAGTGTCTGTTTTCTCTCTCTCCTCTCTCCCTCCCTCTCTCTCTCTCTCTCTCTCTCTCTCTCTCTCTCTCTCTCTCTCTCTCTCTCTCTCTCCTCTCTTCTCTTCTTCTTCTTCTTCTTCCTCTTCTTCATTCCTTCCTCTGTCTGTCTGTCTGTCTGTCTCTGTCTCTGTCCCCTCTCTCCCCCCCCCTCCCCCCCCTCTCTCTCTCTCTCTCTCTCTCTCTCTCTCTCTCTCATACACAGCCTATACAGAAATGCACATTGATAATCTCTTTTTCTCTCTATCTGTGTCTGTCTGTCTGTCTGTCTGTCTCTCTCTCTCTCTGTATGTGCCTGTCTGTCAGTCTACCTGTCTGTGTTTGTGTCTGTCTGTCTCTGTCTCTGTCTCTGTCACTCACTGTCTCTCTCTCTCTGTGTCTCTCTCTCACTCTCTCTGTCTCTCTCTCTCGCTCTCCCCCCCCCCCCTCCCAATCCATCCTACCGACCAGCTTCTGCTTTCCCTCTCATGGGACAGAGAGAAAGGAATCATCCCTTTTGATTTCCCTCAATCAGGAGACGAAGGAGGAGGAGGAGGAGGGGGGGGGGGGGGGGGGGGGGTGGAGGATGGAGGTAATCGATGGTTAAAAGGCTTCTCTCCAAAGTGCCACGCTCACAGAGCATCGATTCTTTTCGATTTGTGTGTAATGGGGGGAGGAAGCAGGAGAGGGGGTGGGGGTGGGGGGTGGGCGGGGGGCGGAATTAACTTAAGGGCATCCTTGATAGCCATAATGCACAGGCTCATTTATTCCCCCTTTTTTTTTTTTTTTGGTCTGTCCCTGGGAGGAGACTGGGGAGGGAGGGGTAAGGGGGTGGGGGTTGGAAGAGTAGAGAGAGATGGAGATAGCCAGAAGACATCCTTCATAGCGATATGGCTCAAAGGCGATTGGTTCCTTTTGGATTTGCGCCTCATCATCGCTTTTGGGTATTCTTCCTTTTCTGTCCATCGGTCCATTCCCCAATGCCAGCTATGTTCGCATCCTCCACACACACACACCCACACACACACACACACACACACACACACACACACACACACACACACTCCCCCAGTCATCTCTATCTCCCTGAAACATCACTTGTTTCTTGGGATCATTTTCTGTTCAGACTGCTCGATTATATTTTGAACGTCGATGAACATTGTCAACATGGCTCCTTTTTTTTTTTTTTTTTTTTTTTTCAAATGTAAAGATTGTTTAAACAACTGTTAGCAGCGTGGGCCCAGCGAACTGAAGTGAATCGCTTTATTTTACCCTCGAATGTTTTGGGAAAAGAGACATGAAAGCAAAAGAGGAATTATACGTTACGCTGTGATATCTGAGATTGTTTGGGACAACTTTCAATAACAGTAGAGTAGCGGAGTGGATTGAAGGAAACAATAGCTCAGGTGAGCATCAAGGTTAATCAAAAATGTTATTTAGTTGTGAACCATTCTTTTTCCTCTTAGCAAGCAAGTACAAACGAAGTTTTCCCAGTCATCGTGAATTTAATGATCGACTACAAGCTTTCAACTCCTTTTATTGATAGACTACAAGCTTTCAACTCCATCAAGCAGACTTTTTCTTCGGTTCTTGTTTTGGGGATCTCAGCAGTCAAAACCTTTTTTTTCTTTTTCTGATCAAAAATGGTATAGAGGTAAAGTTTCTAGACGTAGTAGACGTATGTAATAAGATCTCAGATTCGATGCGCTGCTAGATTGATCAGCTATACAAATTGCACGGCTGGAGTTTAACAGAGAGGTGCTTGCAGACCTGTTCTGTTTTATTTCTCCATGAATTAGTTGTTGAAGTCATTCATAGTGGAAGAGATGAGGCTTTCTTTTGATGCTCTTTGATTGTTTATACTTTGGTACCTGATGACGTTCTCTTAATGCCTGCTAGTAGCCTACAAACACAGCTGAATAATTTACAACGTGCTGACACGGCACATTTCAGTTAAAAGTTGATATTCTTAAAAGCAAAATCATGTTTTCCTCCTAAGGGCAGCTTTTAAGAGTACGGGAAAGGTGGAGGTATGATGGTGATTTAACGCCTGTTTCAGTCTTTGTAAAACACTTAAATTTCTTTTTTCTCTTCACATTTACAAGGTGCATTCAAAAATATCTGGCAAGCAGATGCGGGACCCCCCCCCCCCCCCCCCCCTCCCCCCTCAATCCACAGCCAAATTATCACCCCTCCGATCCCACCAGAAGTATGTCAGTTTGCATCATGGAAAAAAAAAAAATGATGATGTACTCGCTCAGTAATACTTCCTTCGATTGATTTATTAAGGTTTGTTTGTTTCTTTCTTTGTTGTTGTTATTGTTTTTTGTTTTGTGTGTTGTTTTTTTTTTACGCTGAATCACATCCACTTGTTCAGTATGGTTCCGGATTGTGCTAGTGGGTAAAGCTTCGATTCACTGCAATTCAGTTCACAATTTTGTTGTGTGTTTTTGTTTTTTTTTTTATCAATACCGCTGCATTTTGTGTTCGTTGTCAGTTGAACTTAGTATAGATGGATGACAAAAGGATACTTTGTAAAACATGCAATATGTGGTTGGATTTAGATACTAACAGTAAAGGAAAATAAGATATCTGACAGAGACCTCTGTGTGAATACAGACTTAGTTTTGTTTTGTCAAATTGTCGACAGTGTTGCCGATGTTGTTGTTGTTGTTGCTGCTGTTGAGAGATCAACGAATTAGTGCGGACGACAGGGATCCGATTGCATTCAGCACAGTTAGTGGTTTGCCTTTTATAGAAATTTGAGCAGTTACCATGGCTTGCTATAGATACAAATTTGAAATTGTGATGATTTGGCCTAATAGAATCAGCAAGTCCGTTATAACTGATATGGATCTTTTTATGACAGCAATGTCATTTGCACATTGCAAAAAAAAGGATAACAGAGGATATGAGGTTCACTTTAGCGCCTGTTTGTTGATTTTTCGCCCAGCCCTTTCAAGACCTATTGATTCATTCTTGCCAGTCTAAAACACCACAGAGAGCCTTTTTCTTTGTTGAAATTGTTTGTATATGTCGTCAGCTTCTGAAAGTATTCGAAACAATAAGTGTTCGAAACCTCTTCTGATTGTAATATCAAGCATTTTAAACCCGAAAAGTATGATTATATCATCAAAAAAAAAAATACTGTACAGTACATTCTGATCAAAGTGGTACTTCATCATTTTTGGTGGGGTGGTACTGTATTCCTAGACTCCACCCTGAGGGGCCAAGGTCTCTGTAGGAATAAAACACATGTGAATCCGGCACCTCTCGTCCCCCGGGAGACAGATCGAAGGGTATCAGCCGTCTTTCTTTTTGATTTGTCTCCCTGGGCAGACAGGGAGGAGGGAGGGTGGTGGTGGTGGTGGTGGGGGGGGGGGGGGGGGGGGGGGGGTGGGGTGGAGGGCGGGGGGGCAGAGGGCTAAAAGGATTGGATCCTCCTGTCGGCTCGATACCAGAGGACGGGTCATTTGCCAAAATTGGCCCTCATGAATGAAGGAGTAGGGGGGGGGGGGGGGGGGGGGGGGGGGGGGCTGTCTTCTTTTGAAGCACATAAACGGCGGCAGACATTACAAGGGAGAGAACTCAGTCAGGCGGGGCCCTTGGGTTCCTCGTGTTCCTGTTGGCCTTCATCGCTGCCGCTCTGCTCGTGTCCCAGAGTCTCCACGCCTTGGTGGGACAGGAATCTTCAGCAGGGCTGTGTCAAGGGTAGTGTGTCCCCGGCTGCCTGTGTCCGTGTTGCAGCTCTTAGCCTTCGGTGTCCTTGCACCTCATGATAGGTCTGCCTCTTCTGGTATCCATGACACTTTGTTCAGGAGCGCGCGTTGAAATGCCCTGACCAGCGTTCAAGCATGCCAGTCTTACTTGTCAGCAGCGTAGATTTGTACGAAGAACGGATGGAACTTGACCATTATTCCGTAGGTCCATGTACAGTACGAGGGCCGTCGTTGGAGGTTTTCATGTCGGTGGCATCGGCTGCAGTATGTAGAGGCCTTCGGGAGGTCTTCTTTTCATCTGCCTGAGCTTCTGCTGCAGATGCTGCTTAGACTCGAAGGTAGTCTTGCGTCTTCTTGGAGGTCTCGTCACTAAGATGGTCTCCATGGTTCTTGTGAAGCTTATTAGTAGGTGTGTTGATCTCCTGGTCATTTCCATCGAACCAGTTCCTGGGGGAGGGGGGGGGGGGGGGGGGGGGTTGTTGTTGCATGAAGTCCAGTGCATATTGTGCGGCACTGTAAACAGACTGTCTGGAGGACTTACATTTTCTTGTCTACATCGTCGACACAGGTTCAGTAGACAACAGGGGGTCTCTGATCTTTTTTTTTTGCAGCACTTACTTACTCTGCCATGTACAAGCGATGTCCAGCTTCTTCGAAGGTGTTTTTGTTCTGGCTGATTTCTCTCTCTCTCTCTCTCTCTCTCTCTCCCTCTCTCTCTCTCTCTCTCTCTCTCTCTTGTTCATCTTGCTGCAGACGAGACCAGCGTTTCAGCTTCCTTCAGACCGCGTGTGATGTCCGCATCACGTCTGTCGCTCGGCACGGTGTCATAGTCTCACGTATGTGCCACTGGCTAGAAAGAGAACACAACATCCTCGCGTTTTTGAACTTGCTTACTTGCCGAAAGAGGGTGCTGGCGGTGAACCGTTCAAGCTACGCACACAGAGCCAACAGCATGAATTCATTGCAGTGGCACCGTCCAGTGTCGTAACACCCAAGCGTGTTCGGTCAGTTGTCGTCCATGCCAACGCACAGATGTCGATCCTCAAGGATGATGCGCTTGTTTTACTGACCCGCCTTCGAACCGAAGGTTGTCCAGGTCCTCAGAGATGCCCTTGACATCCTGGGGCTTTCGTCACGCTCAGAGTGCGGGCACCGGTGACAGTGGCTAAGCAGACCTTCCAGGGTGAAGACCATGAGGCGGTCGTTGATGCCTCCAAGTAAGCGATCCAGATTCCTGGCGTACTTGTTGCGTCTGGCGAAGCCAGCGCCAGAGCTTGGCGTCTTCAGACTTCCCAGTGCAGGAGGCGTCTTCAGACTTCCCAGTGCAGGAGGCGTCTTCAGCCTTCCCAGTGCAGGAGGCGTCTTCAGACTTCCCAGTGCAGGAGGAGTCTTCAGCCTTCCCAGTGCAGGAGGCGTCTTCAGCCTTCCCAGTGCAGGAGGCGTCTTCAGACTTCCCAGTGCAGGAGGCGTCTTCAGCCTTCCCAGTGCAGGAGGCGTCTTCAGCCTTCCCAGTGCAGGAGGCGTCTTCAGACTTCCCAGTGCAGGAGGCGTCTTCAGACTTCCCAGTGCAGGTGTCACTGTCGCCGACTTTCCTCCTCTTGGTTTCACCAGCAGATCTGGTTTCCGATGTCAGTCTGGTAACGGCCGAACATCCAGGCGACGAGATCAGCCACGTCGTCCCGGTGTGTGCTGTCTTTCCAACAGTTGTTGTACATTTCACATGTCACGTGGTTCTAATGTGCGCTCTCTTTCTAACAATTGTCATACATTCACATGTCACGTGGTTCTAATGTGCGCTCTCTTTCTAACAATTGTCGTACATTTCACATGTCACGTGGTTCTAATGTGCGCTCTCTTTCTAACAATTGTCGTACATTTCACATGTCACGAGGTTCTAATGTGCTCTCTCTTTCCAACAATTGTGCATTCCACATGTCACGTCGTTCTGGTGTGTACTCTCTTTCCAACAGTTGTGCATTTCACATATCACGTCGTTCTGGTGTGTGTTCTCTTTTCAACAATTGTCGTACATTTCACATGTCACGAGGTTTCTAATGTGCTCTCTCTTTCTAACAATTTCGTAAATGTCGTAAATTTTTCACGTGTCACAAGGGTCAGGGGCATCATCGTTCTTTTTTTTTTTTTTTTTTTAAATAATTGTTTCGACCACACAGCTGCTGCTGAGACATAAACATTTTGCAGCAGACTCTACGAAAACCTTGTTCAGAGATGTCCCACCTGACGACGTGATCGTTGAGTTTCTGAAAGAGATCAACACATGTTTCATCTGGGCCAAGATTTTAGGGAAGAAAGATTTTAACGACATTCCGGTGTGTTTTATCAAGAGGGATCTTAAAGGGTTGTGTGAAGTTTTGAGTTTTTTTTTTTTTTTTTTTTTTTTGGGGGGGGGGGGGGGGGGGGGGGGGGGGGGGGGGGGGGGGGGGTTGGGGGGGACTTGTGAGTTGACTTCGACTTCGACGTGGTGACAGCCCTGATAAGGCCCTTGGCGGTCGGCTGGGCTGCACACAATATTACGTTACTTAACCAGGTGAATGCTGCAGCAGGTGTGGTGGTTAGCTGTTAAGGATTCTTTGATCTCCCCCTGCCCGTACGGGGCGGGCAGTGCTTTCATTGAAAAGGACCCACGTGTTGCAGAGGTAAGATACAGACATCACATCCACCCCAGTTCGCTATGAATAAGCCACCACACCACAGCTCAGTTGTGGCTGGAACTTTCAGCAGCCCCCTCTGCCTGTTCCCTGTCAGCACCACTCCATCGTCGAGGAGATGAGGGTTTGTGACCAGAAGAGCTCAGTTGGTGGAGCGCCAGATTCAGGATCCTGGGGTTGCGGGGGTTCGAATCTCCGAAGGACCGTTTCGGTACAGGCGGGGTGTGTGTGTGTGTGTGTGTGTGGGGGGGGGGATGGATTTTTTTTTACCTTCGTAGTTAACGTCAGTTCTGACTCCAG